>PVLC010024018.1:0-25118 GCA_004027655.1 Graphiurus murinus
ACTACCCTAAGGCACATGATGTACTTACACAATTATATCAAGATCACTCACTGAACTGAACTTGAGAGGGAGGGAGGGCGAGGGAGCAGGGTGGGAATTGGGGAAAGGGTCAGATGAGAAATGTGTGCACATTTGTCTATATCAATTTGTACCTAACAAAAATGTATATATACAAAGCACGAATTATTACAATAAAAAACAAAACAAAACAAAAAAAGAAATGTAAAAGCATAATTCCAAAATGACAAATACAATAGGAGAGAGGATGTCAGCACATGAGAGATTTCAACAAATTTTTAGAACACATTTCTAAGGAGCATGACTGATGGATCCAGACAGAAAAAGCTAAAAACTCACAGATCCTTGGAAAGATTCATAGTTGAGGTGGAAAATTAGTGAATTTAAACTTACCCTAGAGATAGGTAAGATTTCAGAATGCTAGGTATTAGTATTACAAAAGATAGAAGTAAGATATAGAACTGAAAACAGAGGCAATTGAAAGCTCTATATTAGAATGAAACAATAGATACCATGAATCACATGTACAATTTAAAATTTTCTAACAGCCCAATTAAAAAAGCAAACAAAAAGATGAAATTAAGTTTAACATATTTTATTTACCTAGATTTTTTTTTTTTTTTTTTTTGTGGTACTGAGGATGGAACCCAGGAGCATCTACCTCCAAGCTACACCTGCAGCCCTGTTTTTTATTCTTTATTTTTTTTGAAATAGGGTCTCACTAAATTGCAGAGGGCCTCACTAAGTAGCTGAGGCTGGCTGCAAACCTGGATCCTCCTGTCTCAGCCTCCCAAGTATTTGGATTACAAGTGTTCGCCATCATGCCCAGCTACCTAGATTATGATACACTAATATTTTAATCAATATAAAACTTGTAATAAGATATTTTATATAGTTTCTTTGGTACCAAGTATTTAAAGTTTGGTCTGAATTTTGCACTCTCATGTATGTTCCACTTTTCAAGTGCTCAGTAGCCAAATATACATACCACATATAGGTTACCAGCTATATCATGTAGAATCTATTGTGAAGAACTTAATTCACTCCAGCAAGTTTAACTATCAGAAAGGTTTATTATTTATTATCCAATGGCTCACACTACTGTTGGGAAGCCTGATGAACGAGCTTCTAAATTGAGCTTCCAAGAACTACTCCCAAAATCATACTGCAATACCAGGCCACCAAGGGAACTTCTGCCCTCACTATGATGGGGAAAACAGTGGACCAGGAGCTGCTTGGCAATTCAGGGAAACCATCGTTGGAGTTCTTACCTTTGGCACCATTCCCAGCACAAGCCACACCAACAAAACTTATGTCTCATTCCTTAACTCTGTACTGCCACAGAACTTAAGACCAGATACTAGGATAGAAGATCCTAGTTGTGATAAGAGACTCATAGCTGACAGAGATAATTGGTAGCTTTGACTTATGACATTCAGTTTCTGCCTCTAATTCTTACCTGAGTGCATCCAAATGGTATAACCTTAAATATATCCAGAAGCCTAGTAGCACAAGACTATAGGAAGTGGAGTTCTTAGCTTTCCAGGGTTTACAGTATTAGGAGGGATGCTAGAAAGTTGTAAAGGCCAAAGAAGCCAATCTATACTGTCTCTCCTAACCCAGTACACACACTATCTTCTTTCCATAAACTTTTATATGATAGCTGCTTTGTGACTATGTTAGACTCTCCACAAAAAGACAGAAAGTTTTACCAGTCACTGTTCCAAATTTTCAACCCAATGTGAAGAAGCGAAAAATCCATCCAGACTTGAAAACTAAATCTGGAAAAGCACTTTGAATATGGTTAATGATTCACAAAAGCTGCCTGGAAGAATAAACCTGGTGATTTTCAAAGGCTAGCCTGCATTAGAGTCACCTGGAGGTTACTGGGCCCCTCTCCCAAGTTTCTAATTCAGTTGGAATGAGATGCAGCCCCCAAATTTGCATTTATAACAATTCCTAGGAGATGCTGATATTACTTGTTCAAGGACAGCAGTTTTAGAATCACAGTTGAAACTTATAGAATAAATTATGTCATAGGCTATAATTGATAAGAGTATATATAACCTCTTTCTGACCATTTCACGTTCCTTTCCTTCAACCAGTACTCAGCTGTTAGGAGTTCAAGTAATGCAATGGGTAATATATGAAGGTATGGCTACCAATCTCATTAATATGTATGGAGAGGGAGGAGCGGGGAGTTTGGTAGGATGGGGAAGGGAATACATCAAGTGCTATGTGCATGTATGTTTGTATCACTTTGAATCTCTCTATGATGTATAATTACAATGCATTAATAAAATTTTTTTTTGTTTTAAAAATAATTTCCTTAACTCTTTGATAGGGATTATCAGAACAAACTCAGAACACATGAGCTGAAGGTGGCTGCACCTCTGCCAACACAGGGTCCTTGAATTATGGCCTAAAGCCAAACCTTTCCCCCATGCTCCTTTCTCCTACCACTAGGTGAACTTTATAATATTCATAAAAATATGCTCTTATTGAGTTAAATCATAATGTTTTAGACTTTTCTGTAATATTAACTAATGTCTAATAAATGCAAAGATTTGTTATAACAAAATATTGAAAACACATGACCCTGGCTGTGTTTTCAATTACTGTGGTAATCTGGGAGGCAGGTATAATACCTGTAGGGTCTGTAGCTACAGGGGAAAAAACTTGAGAACAGAGTATTATTATTATTGACTGTTAGCAAAATATAACATGAAAGAGATGGCTCAGAAGAGAAATGGCTATTTGCAAATAGAAATGAAAAAAATTCCAGAAGTTTGGAGCTACAAATGACTGGAAGGATGGGGACTTCCACTACACACTAATCTATGAAATAAAATACTAAGTAAGGTTTTGAGCAACAAAGGCCAATTAAGACTAATCTTTATGAAAAGAATTCAGTTTAAGCACCTGGTTTTTCTATCCAAGCCTGATGGCCTCCAGGTAGTCACCATTAAATTGAAAGAGGTAAAAAAAACCAAAGAATTCAACCAGATTTGAAAACTGAATCTGGAAAAGAACTTTAAATACGGTTAATGATTCACAAAAACTGCCTGGAAGGAAAAATATCAGAAGTCCATTAAGATATGAATTTGGATTTAGGAAGATTTGTTAAAGAACTATGAGTCTAGACTGAAAATGTGTTTCCTGTTAGAAGCTTTAAAACAATCATCTGGTGGACTTCTGGTTGCAACTGCTATTGATTAACTTCTATCACACTAACCTTCCCAGTGAAAGCAATGATAAAAACTAGGAAAATATATAAAACAAATATGGCACTGTAGAGTTAGTTATGTAAGTTCCAAGAGCCTGTGTTCCTTGACAGAAGAGAAACACATGACGTAGGTTTCCCATACATCCAATTTTTTTTCTGTGAGAATATTTACAAATTGTACTGCCAAGGAAGAATTTGAGCAGGCAGTGACAACCACAGTGTGCCCTTATTACACAGAGGAGACAGAGGTCAGAGTACAAAATTGCCAATATACCTGAATTCCAGAGGAAAAATTCCTAAGAGGAATGAATTACAAAGAAGGAATCTCAAAACCTTTGTAGAAATTCCCTCAAATTGTTGACTAACTAACTGATTCATATGCAGAGCAAGACTCCCAGAAAACAACAGGACTTGGAATAAGTCAAGTTAAATGCTACAATGCTTGCTGTTCTTACAGATATTCTGCTATATTTATTTATTTTTAATAAATGTTCTGTGGATTGCTTTTGGTTAATTTCCAGAGTTTTCAAAAAGTTGATTCTAATAATTTTGCCATGATTCTCATGGCAAAATTCTATGGAAAATTTTTTTTTCAGACCTCCATTTTTGCTGACCTCATTGTAAGACTATGTTTAGGACACATGTCCTAATTCTCCTGTTATTTATGCTCACAGTCATCACATTTTACACACAGTGCATCACAACTACCTGGCAGGATTGTTAAAAGATAGGTGGGCCCCACACCTAGAGTTACTGATTCAGATCTAAGGTTGAGAACTTGCATTTTTAAAAAGTTCCCAGGTAATGCTGTTGGTCAGGGGATTACTCTTTAAGAACTACTGATGAGGTAGCCTAGGAAGCGGAAATTTAGGTAGGATGATGGTAATGGGAGGATCCAGAAAAATATCGTTTTTAAAATATAGTTTTTAAAATATAGTTTTTTTAAAAAAATCAGGGGAGTTAAGCTAACTCCACCCCTTGGAAGTTCTTTGAGTTAAGCTAACTCCACCCCTTGGAAGTTTTTTCTTAGGAAGCCTGCCTCACATGAGTTCCACGCCCCAATCTCCGGAAGTCCTGCCCACCACCTGCAACTTCCAGGCCCTATCTGACCACCTATTCGCCCACCTGAATCTGAGGAAGAGGAGGAGCGAAACCCTTAAAAGTCAGAGTCAAGACGCCGACTTCCTCTTCTTCCCTGGAGGCGCGCAGCGTGCCCTTCTCCTCCATGTCTTACCCCCTTCCCGCTTCCGGCTCCTTGCCTTCCCTTCCCCTTTCTCCCAGTTTCCCTTTAAGTTCTTAAAATAAACCTGCCTATGTTGTTTCTGACTGGCACGTGTTAAAATTCTTTTTTCCACGAGCCAAGGACCTACGGATTTGGGGTTCACCGTACCCCATAACACTACTGCATTATACCATGTGGTTCCTTCAACCCATTGCCTTAAGGAGTGCTTTCCAACTATGGAACCAACAACAATCATATATATATATATGTGTATATATATATATATAGTTATCTACATTTACATATAATATTGATACAGTACAGGCATGAGATGCTTTAAGTTGATTAGGTTATTCGATCTATACAACCCATAAAATGATATTACTTTCCCATATTTAAATTGGAAATCAAGGCCAAGGAGGTAAATAGGTTGCCTAGAGGCACACTGCTAAAGTAGGACCTAGTATGAAAACATATTTCTTTGGTTCTAGAGTACGTGCTGTAAGCCTCCATGCCAGCATTTTTCAGAGTTACAAATCACTTATGATGACTACTTGGGACATGTACGCAGAATTAAAAACAATGACTCACATTGAGAAAGTGATTGCTATTTTGGTCTTATTTTTCTACCTTTTGATGTCATGATAAAAATGCCTGTGAGTGCTTTGTCTTTAATATGTATCTAATGCTCAAAAATCTATCCTTTCAACAAAAAAAGGTGGGTTTTAGGGCCTGTAGTGGGCAATAATTTCAAACCAGAATTTTACAATACTATGTTCATTTTTCTTACAGTTTAAATTTAAATTTGAATGGTGATACTAGCTTTTCATCTACAGTATTTTTTATATTTTCTTTCTTAAAAAAAACGAAGAAAAATACAGTTAAAGAAAACAATAAATACTGTCTTATGAAAAAGATTGAAATTTGAGAAACCCATCCCTAAAAGCAGATTAATATTTTCTGTAAGACTCTAAAGGGAAATTAGAGGAATGTAATTAAAATACGAATTCTCTTTCAAGGAGACAGGGACTTGGATAGAAAGATTTACAACTCTTGTAGCAACATGTGTAAAGGCAGAGAAATACCGAGTGGGAAATGGGGTGGGCTGGGAATTAGATTTGGTTTCACAAAAATGTCTAGCATATTCTCAAAGCATTAAGCGTCTACAGTAAATTTTGGGTAAGTTTTCAGCTACAGCGCAAAAAAAAAAAAAAAAAAAATTAGTCTGAGTTCACTGGCGGATTTTACAGTTGTCAGAGGATAGCACAAGAAGTGAGGCTTTCAGTTTGTGGGGGAGGGGCTGCGACAAATATATCCTGGGCGCTAGGCAATGGGGCGGGGGGCGGGGGTGCTGGTGAGTAAGAGCACCGGAGCAGGACTGTAATCCGAGAAGCCGACATGTTCAGGATGAAGAGGACATGTGCGGGGAAACAATTTTGCATCACTGACATAATTAATGAAACTGTTACACGGGTTTAAATTAAGCAAGGTGTCCAGGGTCTACAGCTGTTGTATTTATTTTGGTTGCATGTGATGGGAGCTGTTACTTTCCGGCTTGACAACCGACTAGCTTCAAGATGTAAACTGCAAACCTCTGATCAGGTCAAGGATACAGAGAAAAGGGAGGCCTCTCCGATACCTCGCCCCAGTAGAATCTGAAATAAAGGGACAGGGGTCTGATCGCGGGGTGAGAGAGTAGAAAACACTACACAGTGCGCAGTCAGAGTGGGCAAACACGCCCTTTCTCCTTTTCCTACTGATATGTGAACTGCAATAGACTGCGTTTCGTTCTCAAGCCTAACCTTGTTAGGTTTCCAGTCGAATTAGGATCGATTTTAATGCCTCCATTTTGGTAGCTGCTGTTGGAATCGCTGAGAAAGTCTAACTGCGCCAGTTCTTCCTAGGGTTCTCCACACCCGCTTCCCTCTCCCCAAGACCCCGCCCTTTTCCCCCATCCCGAACCACAAAAGGCTGTGCAGTCTCGGCCCCGCCGCGGTGCCCCGCCCCCTCCCCAAACGTCGCAGTGCTGCAGGGAAAGGAGGTGGGCCGGGAGGGGCGGAGTCGGGCTTCATCTTTCCGCTCTTCGCCCAATCGGTGAAGCCCCAGTGAGAGGCGGGGGGAGCGCGGCATAGAGACGGTCCTAGTATTTTTCCCTTTTTCTGCCACGTCCCAACCACTGACGTGAGCCCACTGCTCGAGCTCCGATTGGGTGTTTGCATTTTTCCCCGCAGAGGCCGCTTCAGCCTATTGGTCGCCGCGGACCTGGGGGCGGAGCTTTGGCGCTCTCCTCCTCCGCCTCCACCGCGGCGCTAGGGGCGGGACCCGCCACCGACGCCTCTGCTTCCGCCGCCGCCGCCGCCGCAGCCGCCTGCCGCTGCGCGTTCGGCGGGGGAGGAGTCGGAGGCGGAGAAGAAGGCGGTGGTGGCGGGTGGAGGATCGAGCGCTGATCTCGCTCCGGAGCCGCTGCACATTTCGGTGAGGGGATTTTTTTTTTTAAATCTGGCTTATTCGGATGTCGGGAGTGTGGGGGTCAGGGCGAGGAGATTGCTGCCTTCAGCGCCTCAGTTTCTTCGTCTCTGCGGGAGGAGGAGCGGGCCTGTCTGTGGCCCGCTGCGCCGGCCATGGTGGGTGGGGTTGATGGCTGTGAGAGGCCTCCTTCGCCCTCCTGGCTCTGTCCAGCCCGGACCTGGGCCGTGCTGGTCTCCGGGGCCGCCGCGCCCGCTGCCTCCCAAGGATGGCAGCGAGTGGTGTCGGGTCTCCTCCCGCGGCCTCTCTGCTGCCTCCTCTGCTGCCCTTGGTGCCTCGGCCAAGGACCCCACTGCTGCTGTCCACACACCCGCAACAGTCCAAGAGTGTGCCGCCCACCAACACCTCGCACCCGCCCTCTCTGCCCGTTTCCAGGCACCCTGCATAGAGCTGATCCATCCTACGCCAGAGGCCTGCAGCTCCCCTCTCCTGAAAAACCTTCCGTTGCGGTGGCAGCGCTGGGTGTATTTGCATTTTTCTCGATTGTCACGCAGGCTCGGGCCCGCAGACACTCCGTACAAACCCGAGCCATGGTTCTTCTCCCAATATTAGCGTCATTCTATCAGTGCTACTTCTCCCCGTTAGGATGTCAGGTCCGAGCACGTCTCTGGCTGATGCACCTTCAATTTTGGCCTTCCTAAGATTACTGCTTCTTAATCATTGTGCGCACATTCAAAATGGTGAGTTTAAAGCCGCCCAGACCAAATTAAAGAAATGGGAGGTTGTAAACAGTTTTTGCAGGGAGGAAGAATAAACGGGGAGATTTTCCTTAATAGGTATTAAAAAATAATTTACATCTGCATAGACACTGCTGTTGTGTCTGATTCTGTGAAGTTTGCGATTTTTTAAAAAAAGGGTTTAATGTTATGAAATATTTGGACACATTTCTTTTAAAATGGTAGTCATCTTTGCTGAAGACTACAGATCATTTGAAGAGTATGTAAATAAAACAAAATTTCAAAAATAAATGTTTACACTTTTTTCAGTTTTGTAATTGTGTCTCGGAATTCATGTCATTTGTTTATGCAACTATTTTTTTTATTAATTACAGACATGCAAGCTTGATGTAAAATTCGACAATATAAATAAAGGAGTATTAGGTAAAATGTGAAGATTTCTTTTTATTCTCCAGTCCCATTCCGGTATCTAGACTTAATTTAGTGTTCCATATTTCAAAGTTCTTTACAAATGCACTTTTAAGCACACGCATACACATGCAAACTTTTTTGAGGGTGCATATACCTACCACGCCTATTTGTACGTCATCTGGTTTTTCACATAATTATCTTGGACATCTTTTCTTGTGTATAGGTCTCCCTAATGTACTTTAGAGGTAAAGTGGTATTTCATCAGTTTGAATGGTCTATAATTCATTTAACCCTTTTCCTATCGAAGGACATTTAAATTAACTGAAGTTTCTTTTTGCTAACTTAATGCTTTACAATAGTTTTCTAATTTACGTATTTGATTTTTTTTGGGGGGGGGGTACTGGAGCTTGAACCCAGAGGTATTCTACCTCAGAGCTATACCCCCAGCCCTTTTTATTTTTATCTTGAAATAGGGTCTTTCCAAGTTGCTGAAGCTGGCCTCCAACCTGTAATCCTCCTGTCTCAGATTCCCAAGTACTGGAATTATAGGCATGGACCACCATGCCCAGTTGATTGATTTTTAGTTATAAACTTTAAATCCTTGATTTTAAAAATTTAAACAGTATGGAAGAATGTAAGGTAAAGTTCAGTTTCCACTTTTGTTTCTAGTACAACCTGCCTCCTAAGAATCAACCACTATTAACAAGTAAACTTTTTTTATATGCAATTATTTCTGGAGCATAGATTTCTAGAAGTAGAACAAAAGGGTATGCATATTTAAAATTGTAATAACCATTTCTCCCTCTACTCTTCAGGAAAATATTGACTATTTCTTTGGCACTTTTTCTTTTACATAAATCTTATATTCAATTTGTGATTTAAACTTAAAAACCTGTAAAATGGTTGGTGGTGAACACCTGTAATCCCAGTATTTGGGAGACTGAGACAGGAGGATTGCAGGGAAGCCAGCAGCCTGGTAATTTAGGGAGACCCTGTTTCAAGATAAAAAATAAAAACAGCTGGGGGTGTACCTCAGAGGTAGAATGCCCCTGGGTTCAATCCCCAATACCCCCAAAGAAACAAGACAAAAATCCTTAACTAGTTTGAAGTTATATTGATATTTTAAGTTAATGTGAAAAGAATTGACCTTTATAGTTGCCACACCACCCCCACACCCCCTGACTGAAATGTGGTCTCTTTTATTCACACCTTGCTTTATATTCTTACGGAACATTTTATAGGGTTGTTGTTGTTTTTGTTTGTTTGTTTTGTTTTGTTTTCTCCCCATATGTATAGGATTCCTTCTTGGTATTCCTAGGTACTTTATGGTTTGATTGCTGTAGTAGATGGAACTTTCAGTAGCATTTCTCTTTTCCTCCCCCACTCCCATGTAGCAAAGCTTTTGAAATTTTAATTTATCATGTATCTGATCATCTTAGTGAGTTGATAATTATCTAAAAATATTCAGTTTTGTGGTTTCCTTTTCAGTTCTTATAACATTTATTTCTCATTGCTTTGGCACTACATATAATGTTGAATAGTAGTTCTAATAGCTAAAAATTCTGTATTTGTGACTTTAAGGAGAGGGCTTGTGATGTTTTGCCATTAAATATGTTTTTAGAAGCTTTTTGATAAATAGCCAATATTAAGTTTAAGAACTTCCTTCTATTCTTGGCTTTCCAAAATGATTGTATTATTCTTTTCATTTTTTGTTGTTATTGTTGTTGACCCATTTTAAATGATAAATAGGTCTTAAGTTTTCTTTGACATCTTTTGAGGTGGCTATATATAGGCATCATAACTATTCCCTGATTAATAATTCCCTAATAAAGTATCTTAAAAACCAACTTTATAGCCGGGCGTGGTGGCGCACGCTTGTAATCCCAGCATTCGGGAGGCTGAGACCGGAGGATCCGGGTTTGCGGCCAGCCTCAGCTACCTAGTGAGGCACTCCACAACTTAGTGAGACTCGGTTTCAAAATAAAGAATAAAAAAAAATAGGACTGGGGATATAGGTCGGAGCTAGAATGCCCCTGAGTTCAATCCCCAGTACCACACAAAAAAAAAAAAAAAAAAAAACAACTTTATTGAGAACAACTTAGATACAAGAAAATGTACTTATTTTAAAAAGTACAGTTAATTGTTTTGATAAAAGTATATATCTGTGCCACCAGCATCACAGTAAGGAGTAGAATATTTGCATACTGCAATCAATATTTTTATCTCCTCAAAAAGTTCCCTCTGCCCTTCTGCAGTCAGTCACACTTACCTTCAACCCCAGGAAGCCACTCATCCTTTTTCTCATTATAAATTGGTTTCATTTGTTCTAGAATTTCACATAATTGGAATTATATAATATATACTCTTTTGCTTTTGACTTTTCCTGAGCATGATTTTGATGATTGTCCCTGTTTTGTGTATTTAACTGATTCACCTCTTTTTTATTTTTTTCTGAGTAGTCCTTCATACTGATTTACAACAATTATGGGCCATTTCACCAATTTATGGACATTTGGATTGTTTCCAGTGGGTCTGTTATTAATAAAGCTGCTATGAACATTCATTCATTCTGCGTTCTTGTGTGAATATATGTTTTTATTTTCTTGATAAATACCTAGAAATGGAATTTATGGAGTTGTATGGTAAGTGCATATCTAACCATTTAAGAAACTGCCAAACTGTTTTCCAAAGCAGTTGTCCCATTTTATGTGTCCACTAGCAATGTATGACAGTTCCAGTTGCTCTACATCCTCATCAGCAGTTGGTTATTTCAAACTTTTTAATTTTAGCCCTTCTAGTGGGTAAGTAGCAGTGTCGAGTAGTAGCACTACATGATCCCCTTGATCTTTGTGCCTATAATTTTGCAATACTTTATAGTAAGTTGTAAAATCAGGATAGATAAATTTTTGAGCATTGCTCTTTTTAAAAATCATTTTGGTTATTTTAGTTCTTTTACTTTCTCACAAAACTTTTAGAGGCATCTTACTGGTTTCTACAAAATTTTTGAAGGAATATTAACTTCGATTATGTTGAACACATACATCAACTTGGGAAGAATTGATATCTTAATATTGAGTTCTATTGATGAATATAGGTTATTTTAATTTATTTAGACCACTTTTGCATTTCTTTTGTAAATCTTTGTTTTTCCAGCATAAAGATATTGCTAATTTTGTTAGGTTTATATTCAAGTATTTAATAATTTTTGATGCTATGAGTGATAACAAAATGTATATACACTTAGTAAATAGAAACATGGTTGGTTTTTGTATATTGTCCTTGAAACTTGCTAAGTTCATTATTCTACTAACATTTTTTATAGATTCTTTGGAGTTTTCTTAGTCACATTATTTGAAAGTACAGAACAGTCTCACTCTGGACCTCCAGTATGATGTTGAATAGGAGTGGTGAGAGCAGATACTTTGTTCCTAATTTTGAGAGGAAAGCCTTCAGTCTTTTCATTAAGTATGATAAGGAGGTACTATAGACTAAATGCTTATGTCCCCTCAAAATTCTATGTTAAAACAGAATCCCCAGTTTGAGAATATTTAGGAAGGCTAGGGTCTTTGGGAGTTATGGAATAGTGTCCCTTCTCTGCTTTGAGGCAATCCAACTGTATTGCCCAGGCTAGCCTCATCCCCCTGAGTAGCTGGTAAGGTTAGTGTCTTTTAAAAAGAGGCTGTAAAGCCCTTCCTCTCCCTATTCCACCATGCCACCATGTGAAGATACAGTGAAAATACTGCAATCTGAGCTGGAAAGCAACCAGGTGGAATCTGCTAGCACCCTGATTTTGGACTTCCCATACTCCAGAACTGTGAAAAATAAATTTCTGCCATATAGAAACCACCCATTGTATCCTAACTTTTTATAGCAGACAAGTGGCCACTTATCATGTTAAGGACGTTTCCATTCTGTTCTTAGATTGCTGAGAGTTTCAATCATGGGTCGATTTTGAGTTTGGCCAAATTATTTTACTATGTTAAGATAATCATATGGTTTATTTTCTGTAGTCTGTTAATATTACCCATTACATTATTTTCAAATGTTGAGTCATCTTGCATTTGCTTGTTAAACTTTGGTGATGGTATTTTTATTTTCATAAATTGGTGGATTATATTTGCTAGTATTTTGTTGAGAATTTTTTTGTTTTGTTTTTCATTCTTTTTTTGCACCAGTGTCCATGGAGAATACCTTTTTGTGTAATTCTTTGTATTAGGGTAATGCTAGTCTTGTAGAGTTGGGAAGTGTGTCTTTCTTTTATATTTTCTGAGAAAGTTTTTGTTTTATAAATGTTTACTATTGCTTGCAAGCTAACCTTTCTGGGCCTAGAATTTTTTTGTTGGAAGGTTTAAAGGGTAAATTTAATTAGTTTAATAGACACAAGTTTTAAGTTTTCAGTTTTTGTATGAGTCACTTTCACTATTATGAGCATTTCAAGTTTTTGTCTTGTTCAGTTTGTTTCATCTAGTAATCACAATAAATTTGTCATTTTAATATCTGTATCATCTCTAATGTGTTTTCTTTCATTCTTGATAATGGCAATCTGTCTTTTGTCTATTTGTTTTAAGTTGTATCATTTATCAAGTTTATTAGTTTTTCAAAGGACCAGTTTTATGTTCAGTTTTTAATTTTTTTTTCAGTTTTATTGATTTCTGCTCTTTGCTATTTCTTTCTGTATGCTTTGGGTTCAAATTTCTGTTCATTTCTTATGCTGTAAGCTTAGGTCATTGATTTGAAGCTTACTTTTCCTTTAAAGCAGTGCTTTAAAGATACTCAGATTTGATAAGTTGATATTCCATTTTGACTTGTGAAGTTTGTTAGGAAGTTTGTTGTTCAGTTTCCACATCTTTGGTGATTTTGCCTATCTCTTTAATTGATTTCTATGTTTACTTTTTTTGTAGACAGATAGCATACTTTATATAATTTCTTATAAAATTTCCAGTGTTTAAAGCCCAGAATTTGGTCAGTCATGGTAATTTTTCCAAGTATACTTAAGAACAGCATGTGTTCTGCTATTTTGGGTAGAACATTATCTAAGTATCTCTTAAGTCATGTTGATTGATAATGCTTGTTAGGCATTATCAATTTTCTCACTGAGTTTTTGTTTACTTACTTTGTTGATCATTGAGATAAGAATTGTAGTCTGCAAGTAGAGTTGAGGATTTGTCTACTACTTTTTGTTAGTACTTGCTTCATGTATTTTGAACCTCTGTTATTAGACATATATCAATTTAGGAGTATTATGTCTTCTTGATGCATTGTTATGTAATATCTCTTTATTTTTGATAGAATTACTCATTCTGAAGTCTACTTTAATTTTAATATGTTCTTTTGTTTTGGTTAGTGTTTGCATGATACATCTTTTCTTATCCTTTCCTTTCCAATCTATACCTTTTTATGTATAGTGGGTTTGTTTTAGACAATCTACTCTTTCAAGTCATGACAATGTCATTTAATCAAGATGTGTAAGTTAATTAAAATGTTTAAATATCATCATATTTAATGTAATGTTTTCTATTTAACTTAGCAGCTTTATAGTCTTATGTTGATGGTGATGATGATGGTGGTGGTGGTGGTGGTGGTGGTGGTGGTGGTAGAGGTGGTTTGAGATTCAAGCTGGCTCCAACTGCTGTGCTCAAGTGATGCTCTTTCTAAACCTCTGAATAGCCAAGACTACAAGCATGGGTTACCATGTTCAGCTTAAAACTTTTTTTTTCCTCTCTGCTCATGATCAAACCCAGGGCCTCCCCCTGGGTGAAGAGGTAAAGAAGTAAATGCTCTCAGAATTACATCCACACCTCTACTGTTTATTTTTTTATTTTTTTTTAGTTCATTTTGTCTTCAGTGGTGGCTCATAATTTAAGTCTCTTTATAAAAATGTATTGATATATGTATGATTTACATTATAGATATTTAATCCCAGACTATTCAAGCAGTATTATACCACTATTCATATAGTGTCAACTCAGCAACAATATATTTTCTATTGTTCCCTATTGTCTTTTGTGCCATTTTTTTTCTATATTTTACTTTCACATATGCAACAAACCCATAATACCTTGTTATAGTTGTCCTTTGGTATATGTTGGGATTTCTTCCCATGGATACTGACATCATGGATGTTAAAATCCCTTACATAAAATGGCAGAATGTTTACATATAACCTGTGCACATCCTCTCATACACTTTAAATCATCTCTAAATTACTTATAAATGTGATATAAATAGTTACTATACTATATGTTTAGGGAATAATGACAGTACAGATGCAGGTTTTTCTTTTTTTAAGTATTTTGTCAGGCCAGTTGAATTCATGAATGTGGAATCCACAGAGATGGAGGATCAACTGTACTATATTTTTTAGATATTCACTGTCCAGTATAGTAATCACCAGGCAGTATAGCTATTAAATTTGATTTAAAGTAATTAATAGAGTTAGGTGTAGTGGTACATCCACAGTAATTTAGTGAGATCCTGTCTTAACATTTTTTAAAATTTCATAAAGGGCTAATCTGGGTGTGGGGATGCATACCTGTGGTCCTAATACTTGGGAGGCTGAGACAGGAAGATTTTAGGTTTGAAGCCAGCCTCAGCAATTTAGCGAGGCTGTTCCAAATTAAAAATAAAAGGGCTGGGAGTGTAGTTCAGAGGTAGAATGCCTCAGGGTTCAATCCCCAGCACCACAAAAATAGAGGGCTAGGTGTGTAGCTCAGAGGTAGAAACCTCCCCCCACCCCATTTTTAGTCCCCATGAACTAACAACAACAAAAATACACACACACCAACACACAGACTCACATACTAGTTAGCATATAGTTAATTAAAAATAATTTCTTCTCTTGTACTAGCCATTTTCACATGCTTATTCTACTTCTACTTCAGAGACTTTCACTTTTCTTATAGTTCAGGTGTCCTGGTAATAAAGTTTCTTAGGTTGCCCCAGAAGTACTGTTCACTTTCCTTTTGAAAGATATTTTGCTGAATATAGAATCCTTCACAATTTTTTACTTACATTCAGGATGCCATTGTATATTTTTTGACTTTCATAGTTTCTGACAAGAAGTCTGCTGTAGTTCTTACTACCATTCATTTACACTTCCCTACCATTTACATCAAAGATGCTTACTTTATTATTGGGACTTTATAGCTGGTTGCATGTGATGTGTTTTAGGCTGTGTGTGCATTCATGTGTTTTTTTGTTTTGTTTTGGGCAAAAGGTCACTGAACTACTTGGATTTATGATTTGATCTTAAATCATGTCTGGAAATTTCTGAGCATTTTCTCCTAATATTTCTTCTACCCCACTTTTTCTTTCTTTTTGTGAGATTCCTATTATACACATGATGGTTAATATAGTTCCACAACCCTTGGAGGCTTCAGTCTGATATGTGAGTATGTGTTCTCTTTGACATTTAAAAATACCACTTTTTGTATTTAGGTTTGGGTAATTTTTTATGACCTGTCTTTAAGTTCACTTAGAATTTTTTTGACTAGTCTTTTGATAAGCCTATAGAATGCATTCTGTATTTTATTTTTTGCATTTCCATTTCCATCTCTCTTGAAATTCTTTCTGCTCGAGTCTATAGCAGAATAATCATAGTTATTCTCATTTCCTTCTCTGATAGTTCCCACATTTAGTTTTGTTTCTGCTTTATCTGTTGATACTGGTTTTCTTTTTTCTTAGCTTTTTGTCTTGCAGTGTTTTTTGTTTTTGTTTTTGTTTTTTTTTTAGTTTAATGGCCAAATATTGTATGGTCATCAATCAACTGTGGTTAATAGTTATGTTGGGATGTCAATCTGCTGCTTTATTTCTGGGTGCTTTGTGCTCGGATTGATTAAGTCTCGTCAGTGATTGGCCTGGGTTTGGGTGTTATAACAGTGGTTGCTTTCAAATGCTTGATCCTTTCAAAGTGTGCCTACTCCATCTTCAGCTTTCAGCTTTAGCTTTCCACTTTCCCTATGTACCTGTACTTCAGTGAAGAGGAGTCTTCCCACAAGCTATTGTTTTCTCAAACAGTGGACTATTGTTTATTCATGCTCACTAGCCTGGGAATGAAGGCAGAGGATTCTGTCTCATGATCCATGATCAATGTTGAAGAAGCCATGTGTCTCTTGATCTTGGGGTTGGGACAGAGATCCTGTTACTTCTTCCATGGTGGCCAAACTGCCTCATATCTTTCATGGGTTTTGTACAGGAGAAATTTTCCATCCCTTTTCTAGTACCAGGATATCTCTAATTGTATCAGGATAGGAACCTGGACCATGTACTGTTTTCTAATCCTACTTCAGGATCTCTTTTATTTTACTCATACCTTAGCCACAACGGAGCACAATGATTTCTGCCCTTTCTTCTTTGGTAGTTTAAGCTTTTCTTCTGTAGGGGAAAAGGTTTCAGGTAGAGTTTCTTTAGCCTCCAGCCTTTTCTCAATCTTACTTTTGAGCACCGAATAGAAAAAAGAGCCTGCAAATGAATGACAACTTTCTGTGTTTCTGCAGTTCTGATGTTCTGTACTCTCATCTAGTCCACACTTTGAATTTAGCAATTTGTTTAAAATTTTTAGTTGATTTTTCCTATTCACTTGTGAGTTATCTGGTACCTTTTTACTACTGTGCTTTTATTACTGAGCTCTTTCACAAGTGAGCCAGTCATTATGTCCTTTCTATCTTGGAAGGGCAGGCCTGTCTTTCTTTATGTTTCAACCTATTTGATTATATCGCCACCTCAAATCTGATGACTTTAACAAACCTTAAAATAGCCAGGTGAGATGTGGCAGGCCTGTTATACCAGTACTTGGAAGGATGGGAGAGGAGGATCTCAGGTTTGAGGCCAGCTCATAGTAACTTAATAAAATCCTGTTTCAAAATAAAAAGGGCTGGGGGTGTATCTCAGTGGAAGAATGCTCCGGAGTTCAATCACCAGTACCAAAAATAAGAAGAAGAAAAGAAGAAGAAGGCAAAAAAAAAAAAAAAAAAAAAGACATGAGCCGGGCGTAGTGGCGCATGCTTGTAATCCCAGCATTTGGGAGGCTGAGACCGGAGGATCCGGGTTCACGGCCAGCCTCAGCTACCTAGTGAGGCACTCCGCAACTTAGTGAGACTCAGTTTCAAAATAAAGAATAAAAAATAGGGCTGGGGGTATAGCTCGAAGGTAGAATGCCCCTGAGTTCAACTCCCAGTACCGCAAAAAAAAAAAAAAAAAAAAAAAAAAAAAAAAGACATGTTGTTATATTTATCTGACATTTTCTCATTTCTGGGATGAGAACAATACTAGTTTTCTATGTCCTAGTAAGAAGTGGAACTCTTACAAATGGTGTATTTCTAATATTTTTATAATGTTTGGAAGTGACTTGTATCTTGGTGTTATAGCTGACTGGCTCAGTTTACTTATGCTGCCATAATAAAATACCTGAGACTGGATATTTATAAAGAAAAGAAATTTTATTTGTCACAATTCTGGATGGATCCTAGAAATCCAAATTCAAAGTGCTGGCAGATACAGTGGCTAGTGAGGAAGGGTCTCTGCTTCTAAGATGGCAACTTGTTGGTTCCTACCTGGCAGAAGGTGGTAGAACACTAGGGGCCTAGTTAGTTCCCTCAAGCCCTTTTTTAAGTTACTAGTGACTTAATCACTTCCCAAAGACCTCACTTCTTAGTATCACTATTAAGTTTGTTTATGAATTTTTGTAAGAGGATCCAGATGTTCAAACCATAGCACTGGCAGTATTGCCAAGTTCTTTTTTATGTCTCAGATTTTTACTATACATTTCTTTTTTACTTTAAAGTAGATTTTCATATCAACTGTTTAAAAGTTCTATCTGTACAATATTTTATGTCTCTCTCCTTCCTCTCCTCCTCCAACTGAAACTTTGTATACTATTAAATGGAAGTAATGATGGGTACTTTAAAAGTATAGAATAATATTAACATTTCACCATTCAGTATAACTTTGTTGTAGTTTTTTGATTGATAAATTTTATAAGGTTTGGGAAATTCCTTTTAGTTTTAGTTTCTTGAGAGTTTTTTTAATTCTTGATGAAAGCCAGATTTTGTTGAATGATCTTTCTGCTTTTGTATAGATGATTGCTCATGATAATGTAATTCATCAAATCTAATGATGAGTCCATTCTTAAATAGACTCAGATTGTACCATTTTAAACCATTTCTATAATAGGTTTGCAAGTGTCTCGTTTAGGCTTGTTGTGTCTTTGTTGCTGGAATTTACCTGTAATTTACCATTTTTGTAACTTGTCTGGCCATTTTACTAAAATTTTACTGTGCTTATAAAGTACGCTATGTTAGTTTTTGAAATGAGCTGTGAAATCCTTTTCTATTCTTTGGTGAAGTTTGTTTAGCATTAGAATTACCTCTTCCTTGGATATTTGAAGAAATTTCTACTAAGACATGTGGGCTTTGTTTTCTCCTTGTGGGAAGATTTTATTGTTTGTATTTATTCAGTGATATAGAATCAGCATGCTTTTGTATTTATTTTTAAACCAACTTTGGCAATTTAAGTTTTCTTGGGGTTTGTACATATTTCTCAAGTTTTGTGTATGTTATCTATAACGCTTTTATCTTTCAACTTCTGCTTCACATCCAGTTTTGTTTGCCTTGTCATTCCTTTGTCAATTATTTGTGCTTCCAGCCCCAAGCATTCTTTCTAGAGCTTTGTTTTTTCCATAGCTCCTGTTGTGGTCTTCTCTGTTGGTGACCTGTACTCTTGGTCTTCTACAGTTTTCACTGCACGTGGCTAGGATACTCGTACTTTTATTTATCCTACGTGAGATTCTTTAGATTTTTTTTATCTGTGACTGTTGATCATTTGACGGTTGCTATTCATCCATTCTCTCTGTTGTAATGCTGCTTAGAAGTATTTTCTACTTTCTCATTCTATCCTCCATGTCTTTTTATATTTCTATTCGATTCTTTCTCTGTGTTACATTCTGGGCATCTTCTTAATATCTGTCTTCTCTTGTGCCAGTTCTTTTTTCAGCTAGATCTAATTTGCTGTTTTACTCATATGTTGTCTTTTAGTTTTAATTGTATATTTTATTAGAAGTTTTATCTTTTTATGATCTCCCTGATCATTTTTAAGTGTCTTCTCTTTTAGTCATACTTTGAGTGTGCTTATTAAATTTTTTTACATATTAAAGAAAAATTCTGGTATCTTATAATCTTACTATCTGAATTCTTCATGGACATTTTCTTGACGTGTTCTGTTTTAATTCTTGCCAGCTTTATTTCTTCTATATTTTGTACTTTATATTGTAAGCTCATATTTGAAGTTTTATATGTAGAAAGTCGAAATGACTTTGAAACTGAGATGACTCTCACCAGAGAAGAAATAGCTTTGCTTCTGCTAGGTGCTTGGGACACTAACAAAACTCTTAATTTGTGGTTTAGGGCCTCACACAGGTAGTATGGATTGCAGCCACAAATCTAGTTTTGGTAGAGCTTGTGGCTTTGAATTGTTAGGCAAGACATTCCTACACTATCTATCCCTCATCCAAAGGTAAGACATTTTCATGTGCTCAAACTTGAGGACGTTTTTGTTTTGCTTTTTGGCTGTTATATTGTTGAAAATGGGAAATGAGAAGTTAAAATTTCATCAGATTTTATTCTATGTATGTTCTTTATTCTCTCGCTCAGTTACTAGGAGGATGCCCAGATGTCCTAGTATGCTCAGGATAATTTTAATTCTTGCATAATTACTAATGGTATCTCCTTATACTCTTTAAAACTTACTTTGGACAACCTTAGTTTTAAGTGATCCTTAAAAGCTTGATGCTAACAAAGACATTAAAATATTTTTGCAAATCACAAAAGAAGCACAAGTGTGTGAAAGAAAATTTAGAAAACACACCAAAAAGTGGAAGGCATAAAAATCATTAGTAGACCTAACTGAAGGACTTTAACATTTGTCTACATTTTTTCCAATGAGTATTTAAAACATTGAATTGAAATGTGCATACAGAAATGTGTATAAACCATAGGCATGCGCAGAGTGAAGTCAATATAAGCATGAAGCGAGTCAAGAAATAAAACATACCAGGCATGGCATGGTAGTGCACAACTATAATCCCAGCTACTTGGTAGGCTGAGGTGGAGGATCACTAGTTTGAGGACGGTTCAATCTTTGACACCCCCAAAATAAGTAATTTTGGTTTCTGATGTATAGAGGTTACTATCGTTTGTGACATTTTCAGTCTCTGAATGGTATCTTTTTATGAAGAGGAGTTTTTTTATTCTATTATAGTACAAATTATTGACTTTTTTTTTAGGAATTTTTAAATTTTGTGCCTTGGTTAAAAAAAAAATACCTGTCCCAACATCATAAAGATTTCCTCTTCTCTGTAGAGGATCCATTGTTTTACCTTTTATGTTTAGAACTGCAGTATTTTTGGAATTAGCTTTTTTGTTATTTGGGAAGCATAGGCCAATTTTTATTTCTGCATTGATACCCAATTAGCCTAGGTTATTTATTGAAAAACAACACCTCCTGTCTCTTGAGCTTTGTATGGTAGCATGTTGTAAGTCAGATGTACAATGTTTGTTTCTGTGTTGTCCTATATGCTAGTCACTAACCACATGCGACGGCTAAGTTTTACTACTGTACAGTTTCATCATTGCAGAAAGTTCTGTTGGACAACACTTCTCTGTTCTATTCTGTTGGTTTGTTTGTCCATTCCCTAATAACATGATATTATCATAGGGTTTTAAGGTTTATTTTCTGAAAGGTAAATCTTCTACCTTGTTTGTTCGTTTGTTTGATTGATTGATTTTGTACTGGGGATTGAACCCAGGGGCATTCTACCTCTGAGCTACACCCCCTAGTCCATTTTTTATTTTGAAACAGGGATCACTAAGTTGCTAAGTCTGGCCCCAAATCTGCGATCCTCCTGTCTCAGTCTCCCAAGCACTCAGTTTTCAGGCATGTGCCACCATACCCAGCTCTATGTTGTTCTTTTTAAAAGCTTATCTTGGCTATTTTTGGCCATTTACATTCCTGTTTAAGTTTTAGGATTTCATTTAACAAAAAAATAGATGTAGGATCATTTGCATTCATAAAATTGAATCTTCCAAACCAATGAGCATGGTATTTCTTCTCATTTAGTGATGTCTTCTTTAAATTGCCTCAGTAGTACTTTCTATATCTTTAATTGGGTTTACTTCTAGGGACTTGATGTTTTTGCTATTGTAGATGATATCATTTTTAGATAAAATTTGTAATAAACTTAGTTTTCTGTGTTTTGGAATATGGTAATACATTTTATATTGACTTTGTGTCTCTTTAACCAGCTAAAACAAATATTTATTATTGTGAAAGTTTATCTGTAGTTGGTCTTTTCCAAGTTTACCTCATAATCATGTTTTCTATGAATTATGAGGGTTTCCTTTATTTTCAGTCCTTTTTTCTTTATTTCAAGTCCTCACATTTTGATCCTTTTTGTAATTTTCCTGCAGTGACAAGTAACCTCAGTTGTTAGATCAGTTGTTAGATATTGAATACATTAACTTAGATAACATAGATCTTTCCACTATGGAAGCTAGAAAAACAGTGGAATAACATCTTTATAATGTCAGAAGAAAAAAGAAAAGGAAACAATCACTCTAGAATTCTATTCTCCTTGAAAAATATCGAAAAGTAGTTTTAGACAAACAGGGAAGTTGTAACCAGCAGACCTATATTACTTCAAATATTAACGATTTTAGGCTCAAGGAACATCGAACAGATAGAGGCATGAAAATGGAACAAAGAAAAAAACATCTTCAGAAAGAAATATTGAGGATTACTGGTGTTTGAAAAATACATGATAGTGTTTAGTAGGGCTTATGAGTAGAAGCTACATAAATCCAACAACACAAGGTGAGGGGGAGTAAATGAAGTTAAACTGTAAAGAGGTTCTTGCATTACTTAGAACATGATTAAAGGATTAGTTTGAAATAGACAGGAGGAGTGTAAGTCACACTTTCAAGAAAGGACAGCTGAAATAAACTTGCATATATATATATATATATATATATATATAAACTTGCACATATATATGTATGTGTATATATATATATATGGTATATATATAGACCAAAACCATACTATTTTAAGGTGATCTACCTGTAATATAATTGCCTGCCAGAGGAAACACTCTTTAGAGGAAGATAAGTTATATAGAACTTTAGGAAATAGCATTCAGTAAGGATACATTTTGTAATTTCTAGAAAAATCACTAAACGTATACTAAAAGATTTATCAAGAAAGCTGGCAGATGAAATAAAATGTAATAGTGAAAAGATTAATGAATACTAAAAAAGTAAAGGAAGAATTAAAAGAACAGAGAACAGGTGAAATTAGTGAAAATTGTAGCAAGTGGTACACTAAGCCAAACTATATTGGTAATTATGTAAATATATTAAACACACCAGTGAATAAAAAGATTGTCTGACTACATATGAGTAAGGAAGACCCACCTATATAAGAAAAACACTAAATGGAAAGGCACAGATAAGATGAAAATTAAAAAATGAAGTAAGTATTCTTGGCAAATACTAAAAGCTGATATGACCATATCAGTACCAAAATAGAGTTAAGAAAAGAAATACAAAGGATAGGAGGAAAATAGCATAATAATAGTTGAGTCCATTAATCAAGACAATAATACTAAATATGTGTTCACCTGATATCACAACATCTAAATACATAAGGCAGAAGTTACTATAACTAAAAGGATAGATAGATGTACATTCATAGCTGGAGGTTTTAAGTATAGATATAAAGTAACTGAAACAACATTTAGATAAAGATATTTGTAAGGAAATAGAAAATTTGAATGACATTCATGACCTAATTGACTTTGATATATCATAACTAATAACTGAAGATCACATTATTTTTAAGTGCACATGGATATTTGCCAAAATATTCTGAGCCACAAAGAAGTATCATTCATTTTCAAAGGATTGAAATGATGCAGTACAGGTTTTATGACTACTGTAGAATTAAATTTTAACTCAGTAACAAAAATAGCTAGAAAGATGTCAAGTATTTGTAAACTAAATGATACACTTTTACGGGCTACTTTTAAGTAGCCCGTGAATAAAGAGGTCTCATTTTAATCTGAAAAATAATAAAAAATACTATAATCAATTTATGGGATACAGCTAAAGCAATGCTTAGAACTAAATTTATAACTTTTGTATAAATTAATGAAGAAAGGTTGAAAGTAAATAGTCTTAAGTTCTTAACTGTGAAAAGAGCAAGACAAAATACAAAGAAAGTAGAAAGAAGGAATTAGTATAAAAATAGAAAGCAGAAAAACAAAATTTTACAGTTTGTTGAGAAGATTTTTATAAAATGAACACCTACGATGAACTATTGAGAAGGGGAATAAAAAAGGAAACCACAAATTACCAAGACCATGTTCTGAAAATAGGAGATGTTACTACAGATCCCTGCTGATACTAAAATTTAATAAGAGAAAACTATAAACAACTTTATACCAATACATTTTAAATATAAATGAAAATTCATAGTTTATGAAAAGCACGTTTATCCAAATTGTTACATGAAGCAGTAGAAAATCTGTGTTGTGCTGTCTTTTAAATAAATTGAACTTATTAAAAAACCTTTCCACAAAGAAAACTCCAGGCCCAAAAGGGCTTCACTGGTACATCTTCCATTTATATAAATAAGATATAGTTTCAGAATTACACAGATGTCCAGGGAACTAAGGGTAAAAAGAAGTATTTCTCAGTACCTTGGCATAATTTTGATAGGAAAGCCTGACAACAACACAAGAAGGCATTTGTAGGTCAGTATTTCTCAAGAACATAGAAGAAATAATGCAGTGATATGTAAAAAGGGTAATATATCCTGACCAACATAGATTTGCTCCAGGAATGCAAAATCAGTTTGATGTTTTCAAATTAGTGTAATCCATCACTTTAATGAAGTAAAGTCATAGGGTCGTCTCTGTAGATAAAACCACTTGGCAAAATTCAATATATGTTTATTAAAAACCTTCCTCAAATTAGAAAGAAGAGAGCATCCTTAACTTGGTAAAGTGTACCAGCAACAGAAGTATGGCTAACATTATACTCAATGAAAAACTGTTGATTCGTATTCAATATCTCCCCTTCTATTCATAAACATTGCTTTTGGAGTCCTAACGAGTACCCTCAGGCAAACAATGCAAAAACTAGAAAGGAAGGGCTGGGTATTTAGCCCAGTGGTAGAATACTTGCCTAGCATTTTTCAAGGCCCCCGAGCTCAGTCTTCAGCACTGGAGAAAAAAAGAATAAAGTAATGTCCAAACACATTTATTAGTGAACAGTTAATGGTTTTAACAAGATGATTCGATAAATTTGTGTACCAGCAACCAAAAAGTGCGAAATAAAGCATTTGCAATCCATATAGAATAGCATAAAAAACATAGGATAGCCTGGCTCGCAAAAGCATTTATTTTTATGCTTGGTCAACTAGATACCCATGGGTGGAGGTGGGGGGGCAACTTTGACCATTACTAAATATTATATTCAAAGGTTGCTTGGGGTTGAATCATAGATCTAAATTTAAAAAGGAGCCAGGCGTGATGGCGCACGCTTGTAATCCCAGCATTTGGGAGGCTGAGACCCGAGGATCCGGGTTCACGGACAGCCTCAGCTACCTAGTGAGGCACTCCGCAACTTAGTGAGACCCTGTTTCAAAATAAAGAATAAAAAATAGGGCTGAGGGTATAGCTCGAAAGTAGAATGCCCCTGAGTTCAATCCCCAGTACCGCAAAAAAAAAAAAAAAGAAAAATATCAGCTGGTCATGGTGGTACATATCTGTAATCCCAGTACTTCAGAGACAGAAGGATCACAGGTTCAAGGCCAGCTTTGGCAGTTTAGCAAGACCCTCTTTCAAAGTAAAAAATAAAGAGGGTGTGTAGCTCAGTGGTAGAACACTCGGGTTCAATCCTCAATAGTACAAAAATGTCTTCATGACCTTGGGATGGGCAAATAAGACCCAGAATATATAAATTAGACAACATAAAGTTAAGAATCT
>PVLC010024019.1:0-25131 GCA_004027655.1 Graphiurus murinus
ACTCTGAAGTTACCATTTGGCTTTATTTTCTATATAGAAAAAAATAAGAGAATTATAATCACTAGTAATTACTAGTGATTATAAAGACCTAATTGCATGTAATTTTATCATTTTAGCTAACTTGAGATGGTAGACCTTTGATACACCTGTTTTTAGATTATCCAAGATTTTTACTTCTCCTAGGATAGAGTCATAGCAGAAAACATCTATTCAATTCTGTGGATCAAGATTCTGATCAGTAATATATGTCAATGGGGTGAATAGAAAACTGGATGGAAAAAAAATCCTCATTATAGAGAGAAGAGATGTCAGTGTAATCAAATCACCTTTCTGGTGGGCAAGTATTTTGCCTGACTCTCATCAAGGTTTCTTGGAGAGCTTACATTATTATTGAAATTTAGAGCTTTTGTACATTTCAAATTCCCTTAAGAAACAAAGACACAAAGACCACTTTCCCTCCTTTCCTCCAAGGTTTCCTCTGCCCCACTTATCCACTGGCCTGATTCAAGTAAGAAACAGAATTAAGGGCATATTGACATGAGAATATAATTTTACTGTCAGTTACCAGCTATGAAAGCGATTCAGCTAGATGAGGTCATTTTATTTTATGCTTATAGTTAAAAAAAAACACGATTTGTCACTTTGTTACTGAATGACAATTTTGACAGACTTATTATTGTTTTCTTCCTAATTTGAAAATTCATGAGATCTTAATTGCCAGATGAAAGACGATGTGACCTCAGCTATTAGAAAGCACTATTATACTGAGCACATCATAATTTCTCTAAGATATTTTTCTTTTCTTTAGCTTTGAGGATCAGCACAGGAAACTGAACTTGTGGATCCAGGAAATGGAAGAAAGGTTAAAGACAGAAAACCTGGGCGAAAGTAAGCAGCACATTCCTGAGAAGAAAAATGAAGTTCATAAAGTTGAAATGTTTCTGGGAGAACTGCTGGCTGCAAGGTAGAGTGCAATCATAGAAATAGGGATGAAATAATAGAAATACAATAGGTTATTGCTGACATGGTTAAAGTAGTCTGTTGGTTTGGGGTTGGGTTGGTAGTTGATTGGTTTTCGGTGATTGTTTCTTCCATCTCCAAATGCTGAAACTGCAAAGGATTGTGCTGCATTCTTTATAGTAGTTTGATATTCTGAAGAGAGTTGGATAGAAGTAAGGGGCTTGTACTCATCCCAGTTCATTCTCTTTTCGCAGGAAATTGGGAAGGTCACTTATCCCAGTAACTTGATGTCAGCCTTTAAAGATTGTGTTAAAATATTATGCTTTCCTTTCTTGGGTTACTCTGAGAGTTGATTAGCATAATATGAAGCTGATAGGAAGAAAAGAAAAACATAAATTCACAGTAACCTTCAAGTTACAAAAATAATGCAGCAGATCCCAATTTCCGAATATTCTTCACATGTCCGTCCTTCCTCGTCACATTGTTAGTGAAGCAAGAGGCCTGGCCATTAAGTCAGTCTCTCCTGTGACTCCTTTCCCACTGCGGTCTTCTCCTCCATGTTGCTTTTGTACTGAGGAAACACGGCTGGCTTTTCTTCCAGGCAAAGTTCTCCGGCTTGTGCTTTCCACCCTACCATCTTAATGCTCCACCCCTGGCATTTCAGCTGTCTCTTCTCCATTGAAAGATAGATGACTTTCCATCAGGAAAGTGCAGCTTAACCAAACATTCAGGATCCGTAATCATCCTCTTCAAGAGCTAGTGTGCTTGTCTGTGAAGCAGAACAGGATAAATCCCACTCATCTCAATTTGCTAAGTCATGAACTGAGCATAATGTAGAGCAGAGCATAGATATTCTCTATTTCTACCGAATCCTCTTTTTGGTATTTTTTTTGTACCAGTGATTGAACTTGGGTATTCTCCCTCTGAGCTACACCCCCAGCCATATTTTATTTTTTATGTTTTTTGAAGCAGGGTCTCACTAAGTTGCTGAGGCTGGCCTCAAACATGTGTTCCTCCTGTCTTGGCCTTCCAAGTACTGGGATTATAGGTGTATGCCCTGCTATGTCTACTATTTTTATCTTGAAAAACAAACATGCAAATAAATGAATAGCATAAGCCAGACTAATGACTAAAGTTATACATCCCTTGGTATTCATGGGAGATTGGCTCCAGGTCACCCATGGATACCCAAATCCATGGACATACAAGTCCTTTGTATGAAATGGCATATTATTTGCACATGACCTTCACACATCCTCCTATATACTTTAAATCACCTCTAGATTACTTATACCTACTATAATATAAATGGTTATTCTATGTATTTTTAGGAAATAATTATAAGGGTGAAGAACTGCTCATTTCAGTATAGGCACAATTTTTAGAAATATATGTTCAGTTCATTGTTGGTTGAATCTGCACACATGGAACTCAAAGATAAGGAAGGCTCACTGTATTTGTTAGTTTGTTAGCTATAACTATTATAAAATTTCTCTGGGGTGTTTAGTTCTATCTCCAGGAGCCCTTACTGTGGTGTAAACTCTTTATTTACTCTCTGCCCCCCAGTTTCCAACCATGAATTCCTTAAGATCATGGATTTCAGATCTTTATCATCTTTATATTGCCATTGTCTAGTATAGTGTGAAAAAATTGAAAGTATTTGCAGAATTAAAAGAACAATAGCATCATTCTAAATGTATAACTTTGTGAAAATTACACTGCACTTTATTTTGCTTTATAAATCTTTACTTTTATCTAGATACCAATATAACATAACCAAACCTACATCTCTCTTTCTTCCAGCCTTTTTAAATGGCTGCCCATGCTCTTGGCTTTCACTTCTTCTCCATAGATTGCTCCATACCTCCTTTTGTATCTACTTCTCTTGTCATTATTGCTTTAGGACTGCATTGAAGAAAGTGACCCAAAGACCCTTCATCACCAAATTCAATGTCCTTTTTTACTCCTCATTATTTTTCTAATAAGTGTGGCTTTTTGATCTTGATAAACATGAAGTCCTTCTTGAAATTTTACTGCCTGACATTCCAGGACCAGATGCAAAATGGCCCTAGGTGTGCTTGCTCTCGGGCTCTTTCCCTCCACATCAGCCACTCCTCCAGGCAACCCCCATGCTCCATGCTGGGCACTCAGCTTTCCACCACCTCTCTTCTGCACTCTTCTTGCTCCTCCCAGTCTTCTGGATGTTTTCATTGTAATATTTCCAATACTTCAGACATTCTGGAGCAATGTCCTGTATAAAATCACACAGACCTGAGATTAATTCCTTCTTAATTCCTCTTGTAGTGACAAGTGAGATCCCCTGTCTTGAGTTATTACTTAACTCACATATTATTTAAGCATCTTCTTGTATCACCAAGAAAAAATTACAAGTATAATCAATATATTTTAGAGTAGATGCAATGTTGTATAATTCTGTATATCTCAAGGTGACTCTTAGGATGCTATTTATATGGTGGAAATTTGGAGAAAATTTGAGGCATTGTAGAAAATACATTCTATGTCCTTTTTCTAGTAGTCATAACAGTTAGTATTAAGACATCTCTGCACTCTCCTCCAGTACCTCAGGGTTTTCCTAATAGATGTACTTTAGAGAATTTCAAACTTTCTTGTCTGTTAGTTACATAGACTTGAAGGTTGGGAGGTTGAGGAGATGATGGTCAAAGGGTACAAAATCTTAGGAGGAATATGGAGGGGTTTTCTCTTTTTTGCTTCTATTGAACAGCCTGGCTAATATACTCAAAACAGAGCAGTGCATTTTCAAAACTGCTAGGAGAATAAATTTCAATTTTGAAGGGGCAACTAGGGAAGAAACAGGAGAGCAGAGATTTTCACAATGAAGGAATCTCTGGCTGTAGACAAAACAGCAGCGTCTGGGGAACTGAAGGAATCTTTTCATAGTTAGAGTACCAAATAAGAATGGAGAGATATTAGAGATGAGCCTGGAAAGGAAGGCAGGCTGTTTTCTAGAAAAAATTCCTAGTAAGACAGTAGGCTCAATCACTGCTACTTGAGTGGGCATGGCATAAATTGAATCACAGCCCCAGACGGGCACTGACTGCATTAAAAGAGACCACACAAGAAGGCAAATAGCCAGCCCCATTCCCAGCATCTTAATTTTAACTGGCATGTCAGCTGTGAGCTCTTGTCTAGCTCCTGCTCCAACATCAACAATCATCTGTCACTCCCCTGCACTCCAGAATGTTGGAATTAAAAAAAAAAAAAAAATCTGTTTTTTTTTAGAGAGTCTCTCGATAAGCTTTCCCAGAGAGGGCAGCTTCTCAGTGAGGAAGGCCACGGTGCAGGGAAAGGAGGCCGCCTGAGCTCCCAGCTGCTCACCGGGTACCAGAACTTACTCCGGATGACCAAGGAAAGGCTGCGGAGCTGCCAACTAGCGCTTCAGGAGCATGAGGCCCTGGAAGAAGCACTGCAGAGCATGTGGTCCTGGGTGAGAGATGTTCAGGACAGACTGTCCTGTGCCGAGAGCACCCTCGGGAGCAAAGAGGCCTTGGAGAAGCGGCTGTCACAGATACAGGTACACCAGGATGCTGGCAAGGGCGGGAGATCAATCTGATTAGATTTACGGGGGGTTGAGTTGGTTCTAATTGTTCTGGGAACATCAGAGGAGGATTAGAAAGGAAGAAATCAGCTAGTAAATG
Source organism: Graphiurus murinus (assembly GCA_004027655.1). Taxonomy (NCBI): domain Eukaryota; kingdom Metazoa; phylum Chordata; class Mammalia; order Rodentia; family Gliridae; genus Graphiurus; species Graphiurus murinus. The sequence goes on from PVLC010024019.1 coordinate 4,638, forward strand.
GCCAGAACTAGAGAACATCAGGCTGAGTAAAATAAGCCAGACTCAGGAAGTCGAGAGTTGTATGTTTTCTCTCATATGTGGAAGGTAGGGAGAATCCAGGAATAAAAAAGGGGGCCTCATGAAAATGGAAGGGAAACCAGGAAAGTAGAGAAGTAGATAGGAAGGGGAAGTAGTGGGCATATATGAATATATCACAATGAATCCCACACTTGCGTATAATTATAATGCACCAATAAGTGGAGAAATCAGAAAAACAGGTTTAGAGGAAGAATTCTTATTTTAAGATCCTCCAAATTATTTTTTATTTTAATTAGTACATAATCAGCCAACATTACTGAACACCTACTCTGCTCCCAGCCTTATGCAAGTTACCGGGAATATAGGAGTAAAAGTTAGTCCCTGTTTTCTGGGAGTCCATGGTCTAACAGGAAAGACCAACATATTAGTTGGTACAGGCAGTATGGGGCCTATTTAGGGGGTGATGGGAGCAGCGTGGGATGCTGGACCTCTGGTCCTGACTAGTCAGAGAAGGTGACCCTGAACGGTAGGGATTAGCCAGGCAATGAAGGCAGGGGACTGTTAGGTCTTTGATAGGTGTGTTTTATAGTTTCAAACTGATTTATTTCCACTCTTTGAAATCAGTCAACAAAATTCTAATATTTGGTCTAGTGGCCCAAAGTTTTCTAAGAACTTAAGTTGAACCTAAGAACTTTTTGGCTCCCAGACACCCCTTTTCCATCTCAAACATTTAAGTATTATGTTGGAAAAGGGCCCACCCAGAGTTTGTTCTTTTCACTCGAAGGTGACATATTTCCTACCTTAAGTCTCATGAGAAATAACCATTTTTTTTAATAGCAGGTTTTTATGTTCCTAGAACACATTCTTCCTTCCGAGGATAGTTTCTTCCATTCTCCCTTCTTAGGGTACTCTCACCCATTCTTTCTTCCTAGGACATCCTCCTGATGAAAGGGGAAGGAGAAGTGAAGCTGAATATGGCCATTGGCAAAGGGGAGCAGGCCTTGAGAAGCAGCAACAAAGATGGTCAGAAGGTGATCCAGGCTCAGCTAGAGACCCTTAAGAATGTGTGGGCCGATGTCATGAACTCCTCCATCCGTGCTCAGAGGTACAGAGGCCTTCTTTAGCATCACTGTGCCCAAATGAAACCCAGAGGCTTAGAGAAATGGCAGAGCAGTTCTGAGGTGCCTTGAGGCAGAGTTACTGTTGCAGTCAGCATGCTCACTGCTATAATCCAAAATACCAGAGGATGCAACTTAGAGGAAAGAGGTTTATTTGCTCACAGTTCTAGAGACTTCAGGGTTCGGTTCATCAGTCCATGTTAGACCAGGTGAGGTCTGCAGACTTCAGAACATGGTGCAGGGAGCGAGGGGATGGGGGAGCTCTCATGTATCAGGGAGGACAGAAGCAAGAAAGAACAAGGAGAGGAGGGGCCATATATAATCCCAAGGCCACACCCCAGACGCCCCTCCCTAGCAACCAAGCTCCACCTCCAACATGGCTGCCTGGCTTCCATGAAGTCAAGGGAGACTTTCTAAATAATCCAAACCATACCAGTTACCAAGCCTGTTGCTTTAGCCAGTGGTAGGCTTGCCTGTCTTTGCCTACACTGTAATCCATATGGAGCAAAGCTGGGTTTTGTTAGCTTGCTTTGTTTCTGTGTTTTTGTTTTATTTCTAAAGTATTTCTCATGGAGTTTTGCACATAACATGGTATCAGGAAAACACCTCCCTCAAGTCATCAAAGCAAGGATATATGGTTCTATAAAAATATTTCGCTTTTCAGAAGAACATACAGCAGCAGCAGAGCTTATGTAGAAATCTATTCCTCAGCCCCAGGCAATACCACCCACATCTGGGTTGTAAGAAACTGTGGGGTGGTTTTGACTGTCACAGTGATGGAGGTATGCCAGGAATTTAGTGACTGAAGCACAGAGAATGGTCTACAAAGTGTGGAACATTCTCCTACAAACAAAGATGCCTACAGAGCTTTTGTAGTATTGTATGGTCTCACTCATATGTAGAATCTAAACAAACTGATCTCATAGAAGTTCAGAGTAGAATAGTGATTATCAGACGCCAAGGAGAGTAGGGGTATAGAGGGGTAAGAATGGTTCATCAGTGGGTACCAAGTTACAGGGAGAGAGCTTGGAAAAGAAGTGCCAGGGTGCAATTGCACTGTAGAGTGCTATAGCTAAAAATTAATTATGTACTGTGTGTTCCAAAAAGCCAGAAGAAAGTATATTGAATATTTTTACCCTAAAAAATAATGAATGTTTGAGGAAATAGGTATGTTAAACCTGATTTAAACAGTATACATGTATCAAAATACCATTAATTCGTATTATCTTTGATTTTATATATCAGTTAAAAATACACTTAATTGAAATTAAAAGAAAAGAAGAAAGATGCTGATGAAGAGCTTGATTATTATTAAGCTTGTCAGTGTTGTCTTTATAAGAGGAAGATTTTTATCTTCATCTCTTTTTTCCTAGTTATCTACAAATAATCTGACTGGCTTTGGACAAATGATCATCAATCAGAATTATACTAGCATGTATCCAAGAACCCATGGTCTGAAGGTTACATATACTATCAGATGACTCAAAAACTGGGTGCCCAAGATGGTCATAGCAAATAGACAAATAGGAGATTAATGTTCATCGCAAAACAAAACAAAAAAACACTGAAACTATCCACTGTAATGTAAACAATAAATTGTGGTTACACTTACAATTTGGGAGGTTTTGTTTGGGTGTTTTGTTGCTGTTGTATTCCTTTGATACAGAGCACAAGTTTTGACTCTCAAAGTTAACAGGATTTCACATCTTAGTAATAACTCCTGTTGGTCAGCAAAGAAAAAAAAATCAGATACTCTGGGATTTTCTTATTCTATAGTAGACCTCTGGAGCAAAAATTAAACTTCCCAATGCTTGGCGATAGGCCATCTGCATAAAATTTAATAGGAATGTGAGTGAATGTTTTCCAAATGTTAAAATGTTAAACACAAGAAGCAGATTCAGATCTTTTACTCTCCTATTTTAGCAAGAAATTAAATTTGACAACTACATATTGAGAAGAAGAAATGTTTAAATATTGCATTAAATTAATAAAACAAAACAAAATAGCCTCTCTCTCTCTCTCTCTCTCTCTCTCTCTCTCTCTCTCTCTCTCTCTCTCTCTCTCAGAAGATAGCGTTAGATATACTCTAGAAAACTCTGGCTTGGATGATGCTACTAAAAGGTTTCAAAAGACACTGTAACTGTAGAATAATACAGGTCTAGATGCTTTCCGGAGAGGTGACATTGACTTGACATTTTAGAAAATTCTTTGAGAGAAGGATAGGACTCTAAAAATAGACAGTCCTATTGATGCAAGAACAACTATTGGAGCAAATGCTGAAAGTTTCTTTACCAAGTAATCCAAACTCCAGGATCCTTGGCTTATATGAGGGAGGCTGGGGGAAATCACTGAGGATGAGTTTATTATAGTTTGTATATAGGAATGGTGATTTAGCTTACTGATAGAGCACTAGTCTGTATAGTTTGTATATAGGAATGGTGATTTAGCTTACTGATAGAGCCCTAGGTTTTATCCTTAGCAGGAGAGAGGGGTAGGGGAAGATTGAAAGAAAAAAGGAGAAAAAGGAGGAGGAGGAGGAGGAGGAAGAGGAGGAGGAGGAGGAGGAGGAGGGAAGAGGGGGTGTGGGGAGGAGAGGAAGAGGGGAAGGAGGAGGAGAGACTGCAAAGGCCTTTTCTAAATGCCAGTCTGGAGAACCTTTTATTTGGCTATCTGGAAAGGAAATGCTTGGCTATTTTATTTCTGACCAAAAGTTTTTATAAACATAGAAACACAGGGTATTTTGTGTGTGTTTGTGTGTATGTGTGTGTATCCCTAAATTAAAATCAATCTAATGATATTATTTACCCAGGAAGAATACTTTGAATTTTAAATTCCAGCCAACAAATAATTACTATCTGATTTTATAAGATAAACTAAACCTGGGAAAATTAAGAATTAATATACACCAAATAGAATTTAATTGACGATCTAGTGCTGAGTTTTTACAACATAAAATTAGTGTGCTCATGTACAACAATTAGCATGTTGAAGACAGATCGCCAGATGTATGCACAACTACAGCTTCTCACGTCAAATGTTAACATAGATTTACTTTGTTTGAAAGCGAATCTTTGCTTTTCGGTGCACTGGATTTGGTGAATCAGAGAAGCAGTGGTCCTCCTTGCACTCAAAAGCAACATCTCCATCACTTTCAACAGCACTTAGAAAAACAGTTTACACAGCTATACTAACCTTGTGAATGGGTTTGAGTAAAGATATCAAGATAACTCATATGTATGATATGTGGTGTGAATTCCAGCACTCTAGAGTCCGTGATAAGCCAATGGAATGACTATCTGGAGAGGAAGAACCAGTTGGAGCTGTGGATGGAATCAGTGGATCAAAAGCTGGAGCATCCCTTACACCTGCAGGTGGGGCTGAAGGAGAAGTTTGCCTTGCTGGACCACTTCCAGGCCATCGTCTCCGAGGCGGAAGATCACACCAAAGCTCTGCACCAGCTGACGGCCAAGTCCAGGGAGCTCTATGAAAAGACTCAGGACGAGGCTTTCAAGGAAACAGCTCAAAAGGAACTGAAGACACAGTTTCAGGATATAATAACCGTGGCCAAGGTTAGTGCAAGGTCATCCAAGAAAAGACTGCAAGGCTTTGAGCCTTGAGCTCAAAGAATACACTACAGATTAAATAATTGGAGAATGGGGGGCTCCAAAATGTTTGCATGTTTAGTGGCTGGATATGACACTTCTTACATACACCTGTGAATGCCCGTGCATTTTTCCCTTTATGCAATCTTGAGATAATTCTTTTGGTTGTTTCCCTCACCACTTGACTGGCTGGCCAACTCATCTACTTTCTTTGTAAGACTGTCTGAGCACCAAATGCCAGCATTTAAAATTTATTTTTCTTTCTTTCTTCATTTCTTCTTTTTCTTTCTTTCTTTTTTTAATGTGTGTGTGTGTGTGTGTGTGTGTGTGTGTGTGTGTGTGTTACTGAAGATGGAACCCAGGAGGGCATTCTACCTCTGAGCCACACCCCAACCCTATTTCATTTTTAAAATTTTTTTTTTTATGTCCTTTCTTGTAAGATGGTGATGATGATGCTGTTACAGGGCTGTTTCGAGGATTTAATGGGCGAATCTGTTTGTTTTAGTGCTGGGCAGAATGCTGCTGTACACCAAGCTAACATGAGTAATGGCTTTAATAAATAGAATAGGAATGATAAGAATTGTGATTAAGTGGGCCATTAGGGATATTACCCAACATGTATTAAGCACATATTCTTGATAAGCTACAAAAAAAAGTACACTTATAGAAAATATGGTTACTTCCTCAAAGCATTTCAGTTCAAGATTTGATGGTTTCTTTTGAAGATATTAAACTTAGAGAAAATTCAAGAGTTGGAATGAAATCTCTGAGATGCATTGAGACACCTCCTCCAGGCCTGCGGTCTTACCTGATTTCCTCTTCTTAGTAACTACTGCTAACGTAGCCTTTACTTTGTTTGCTAGGAGAAAATGAGGAAAGCGGAGGAGATTGTGAAAGACCATCTCATGTACTTAGATGCTGTCCAGGAATTCACCGATTGGCTCCATTCAGCGAAGGAGGAACTCCACCGGTGGTCAGACATGGCTGGGGACTCATCGGCCACCCAGAAAAAGCTGTCGAAAATCAAGGTCAGAAAATGGACTCATACTACGCAGTTCCATGGGTGCTTGGGTACAGATAGCATACTCGTGGTAAGGCTTTGGCAAAGATGGATTCTGTTATTTAAAATGTTTCCTAGCTTGGGTTGGTGTTTATTGCTTCATACCTCTGTAATTGCAAACATAAACAGGATTAAAAAAAAAAAAAGAATTCAAAGCCAGGCATGGTGATACACCCCTATAATCTCATTACTTGGGAGGCTGGGACAGAAGGATCGCAGTTTTCAAGACTAGCCTCAGCAACTTAGCAAGACTCTCAGTAACTTAATGAGACCCTGTTTCAAAGCTAAAAATAAAGAGAGCTGGTGGTGTAGCTCAGAGATAAAATGCCTCTGGATTCAATCCCCAATACCATGAAAAAAAAAAAAAAAGACTTTACACTTATGAGCAAAATGTAACATTGTCCCCTTATGATTCTGCAAATATGCTTATCACTATAGTGTGAGAGTCTAAAAAGTAGATGCCAACAAAACTCACATGACACTCACTACACTTTTGAGAATGCAAGTGCTAGGGTGAGAGAGAACAGTGTGATGTCATATCTCTCCTGATTTTCTGTGTCTTTGGGTAAGTTACTTTGGGCAATGTCTTGAACCCCCCCTCCCCAGCTTCTAATTGCTTAAAAGAAGAAGAGGAGGAGGAGGAAGAGATGGAGGAGGAAAAGGACAGAAGCTGCCTCATAGAGTTGTTTTAAGGACTAATTAGGTTAGACATATAAAATATAAAACATTTACTACCGTGCCTGGCCCAGAGTATACTCAATAAGAAAATCCAGTGGATTTAGGAAATGAGCGATTGACTGGCTATGGGAGAAGATGAGAAGAGTCAGGGTAAAGGTCAAGTCTGTACCTGTTGTGCCCAGAATGCTCAGCACCTGAGGGAAACAGCTGCATGGAGAGGAGCTGGTCGTAGAGGGGAAGACACGATGAGTTTAAGGATGAACCGATGGGATCTGAACGGCCACAGGGGAGTCCTGTCCAGGAGGCTGTGGATTACTCAGGATATTAGGTCAGGTTAGGAAGGCGGATGGAAGACACAGCGTTTGGAGATCCTTAGGATATAGTTTATAGATGACACCCCGAGAGTGGATGAAGCCCACACCCACACATATAGCAAAGGGAAGAGTGGGCATGGAAGCCAAACCTGGCACGCCCAAGGCTTAAGGGGTCATTGAAGAAAAGGAGAAAGAAACAAGAGAGGCAAGAATAAGCAGAAGACCAGGAGGGTGAGGTGCCATGGAGGCCCGTGGAGAAGGAGGTCACTGTCACAGACACAGTGAGAGGCTGCCGCTAAGGGGACGACAGAGAGTGCTCCCTGGATGGGATGTACAGTCGGTCTCTTTGGCAGCCACCCTGAGAGCCATTTGCACCAGATCACATGACTCAGGAGTGAAGCCTAGGCTTGAGGAAGAAGAGGAGGTGGAGAGGGACTAATGAAAAGTTAATTTGAGAAAGTGAGATAATTCTGTTGCAAAGTGCACTTTGGGGCTGTCAAATGCTCACTTGCTCTCAATCCTGTTCTCTCTTTAAAATGCATTTCTAAAATGCTTCCAAAAAGATAGGAAATACAGGAGAAGGAATTGGCAGCAAACAGCTGGGATTTGGGAAGGAGAAAGCGAAGCCGGTTCCAGGCTGTCACTCAGAAGCTCAGGTCTGGCCTCAAAGGAGGTTGGTGTGTAGCCAAGGCCAGACCTTGCAAGGAGCAAATAAATACCTCCTCTGTCTTCAGATGCCATGCTACGCCCAGCCCCGCCCCAGGAGCGACCCACCCAGAAGAAGCAACTCTGAAGTACAATGTGTACATGGATGGGGGTGTGAATATACATATGTGTACATGTAAATAACGTCTTTAAGGAGCTCCAATACAAGACAAGAAAATACATGCAAAGGCCATAGCAAGACATTCTACAATAATGATGTTCTTACTCAAAATGCAGATGAGTGGGTCAGTGACTGTGAAGGCTAAAATGACCCATTTTCATGCCAAAAAAATTGGGATAACATGAGCGTACTGGGGGAAATTAATTTTTGAAAGTTGATACCCCGGAACTCCAAATTTGAAATCGCTCATAATGGCAAAATGTGAATAAGTTTTTATATCTATGTATTAGATATAACATCTTTTTAAAACTTCTAATTTTTCTTCATAAAAATCACTAATTACCATAACCACTGATAAATAGGGGTGTTTGTGGAATCCCCCTGCTGAGAAAGGTTGAATATACGTGTTAAATGCTGCAGGGAAAGACACATTTACACATGTGTAAAAATCACACTTCTTGTGATTTGCTTTGAACTACTGCACAACCAAGTACTTTCAGATGATCTGCACTAAAATATGGCTCTATTATACATAACTGTGAGGAGATTGATTTATCTCAAGCTATTTAAATAAAATACAAATGACATTATATAGGCTACTTAAGATATGCTTTATGCTTCACATAATTTATGAAACATGCATCATGCTTCTCCCAAATTTTCTTTATTTGTTAACTTATAGTTGATTTTCTTCTCGAAGTTTTTGTCCCTAATAATCATCATTTCATTCTATGCAATCAAGGAATGAAGTCCCAATTTTACGTTAATGGCAATCCTTTGTTGATCAATAGAATATGTAAATACATAAACACCAGCTGACTACTTAAGCTTAAAAAAAAAGATTGCAGTGAAAGAATCTTCTCAGAAAGATAGACCACTATTTAGCTATTTAGCTATTTAATAAGGTACATCTTAATTTTATTATGATATTATTTACAGTATCTTAAGACTAAAAGCTGCATCTACATTGTTAAATTTATAGTGACAGGCTTTGAAAAGGGAAAATAACAGTAATAAATAAACCCAGTCTAGAGGTTGCTTTAAATTTTGGATTAAGTCAGTCTGTGAATTATTCATCTCAGTTGCTGTGGAACTGTTTACTTAAGATTCTGGAGGATTTGAAATCGAGCAAGAGGCTCATTGTTTTGTTGGATAGGTCAGCCAGATTCTTGGTAGGACAGCAATGTGATTTAAGCCACCATCTTGTGGGAGAAGATGGAAATGGGCTGGAGACGACAGACAGAACACAGTCCTGCCACCCTTGGTCACTTGTCCATCTGCTTAGGGGGAGATGTGGATTCTCTTATTTACAGGAGCAAAACACCATGGGCAAATATTTAAGTTACTATCAAAACATTGCCACATACCCCAGACATGGGCATTCAGGGTGCCTGTTTGGTCTGGGTCAGGATGCTATGGCTTCCTGGGTTATTTTGCCACACTACTAATTCCCTGCTATTCTAGCTCTGGGGGTGGGGGGAGCGGAAATGCACGGAATCTGGTCCCTCATATGTGTACACACTTGCTGAAACTTCCTAGCAGGACCCAGTGTCCCTCTGCACACATTTGAAAAGTTGTGGCCAAGTGACTCACGGCCTCCTTGGTTTCCATGGCGATATTCCATCACAGGAGCTGATAGATTCCAGAGAGATCGGGGCAGGCCGCCTGAGCAGAGTGGAGTCGCTGGCCCCCAAAGTGAAAGAGAACACAGCTGCCAGTGGGTGTGAGCTGCTGCACGCGGAGATGCAGGCCCTGCGCGCAGACTGGAAGCAGTGGGGAGACAGCGTGGTCCAGACGCAGAGCGGCTTGGAGAACCTGGTCAGTCAAATGGCCCTTTCTGAGCAGGAGTTCTCGGGCCAGGTGGCTCACCTGGAGCAGGCCCTGGACCAGTTCAGTGCCTTCCTCAAAACCTGGGCTCAGCAGCTCGTCCTCCTGGAAGGCAAGAACACGGATAAGGAGATCGTGGAATGCTGGCACAAAGGACAAGTAAGTTGCTTTCTTGGTTATGCTAAGAAAAAAAAATAAATAAATAAATAAAACTTTTTTTTTTTTTTTTTGCTTTTGCGATTGCTAGAAACAAAAAGTCCCTGCTAACTAAACACATGCGGCAGTCAGACTTGGAAGAAGTATTTATCTAATTAAGTTTGCCAAGTCTGATCTTTTTCCCTTTTCTCACAAACCAAAAACTTTGGTAAAGATTTAGCATGTGGGGGAGAAGCTGTTATTTCCCCCTTGGAAACGTTATTACTAACGGAGACATTTTACTTTCCTTCGTATGGTGCAAGAGTTTGTAATTCTGTATTCAGCCATTCAGTCTGAAAAATGGCCTGTGGGCAGAGGCATAAATAGACAGAGAGTCATAGCTGTTTTCTTGCCAGTTAACTATTTCAAACAATTAAGTGATTGAATTTATAGCTTTGAGAGACACATTTGGTAATCTAGTAAAGCACAACCAATAGTTTTTACCCTGATTAACTCTCCTGTGTGTGTGGGTTTGACAGCTGTAATTGAATTAGCCCATTAACACACGTTAATAGGACTCCTCGTCCTGCTCTCTGGTCGCCTGCCTTCCTGGCCTTTTATTTATTTTTTAACTCATGGTAGTTCTTGCTCAATGTTATGAAGGAAAGCAGGAAAGGGACAGAGAAGAATGGGAAGAAGCTTAAAATCCTCTTCTTCCCTTTTGCTGTTCAGAAGTAACTTCAAAAGCCTCTTCAATGTTTGCAGTTTATAATGCTCTGAATCATGCTGTCCTTAAAAGGAAGTTTAGTGAAGTAAACTTCTCTGCTTCTATTTATGTTACAATCATTTCAAAATAGCTCCAGCCAGTTAAGAAAGTCATGTAGTATTTCCAGAGTCGTCTTATCTTAAATTGAGTAATTGAAGCAGATTTAACACACCAAAAAATTAAATTTTACAATTATCTCCTTATGCTATTTTATTTTTAATGTTTCTAGGTTTTATGATTTTGTTTTTATTGTTGTTTGGGTTTGCTTTTGTTTTTGTTTTGACTTTTTTTTGGATATCTTCCTTGACCTTATGTGTATGTATCAGAATAAAGCAAAATTATTAGTTCTATAGAACAGGGACAAAGAATTTGGTAATTGTTCCATGTGGTTTGATAATTTTTTTAAAAAATCAGTTATACCATTTTGGTAACTTTTGGTTTCCTTTCCTTTCTATTCCACTAATACAAGTGAATTTTTTTAATGTGCTTTTATTGGTGCATTATCATCTCACATCATAATGTAAATCATGTTGACTTTGACATACATACACACAGCACTTGGTGCCCCCACCTCCCCATGTCCCCTCTTCCCATACAGAGGACTGAGATTGACATTGGAGTTTCACATTTGTACACACAGTCGATGTTAGTATTTCCAATAATGAACCTCAGTCTTCCCCCTCCCTTCTCTTAGACCACTTCCCTGGCTCTACCGAGTTTTCTCTGTTATCTGGAGTCCCTCTGGTATCCCAGTTACTCCCTAGCATATATAGAAGGACCTGGAGAACATTATGTTAAGTGAGATTAGCCAGTCACAGGAAGTGAAGGCACATATGTTTCCTTTAATATGAATGAAATTTTTAAGAAAGCATGATTTGGTTGTGCCTAGATTTTACTGCTGTTGTCAGTCATGTCATACCTTGGTACTATTACTGGGGATAATAGACAAGGGCTATAAAAATACACAGGATAAGGCGATGGTAAAAAAAAAAAAAAAAAAAAAAAAGTGGATTTTCAGTTGTACTAGCAATTCATAGATGACAGCCCTCTCTGTAAGTTCATATCCACACCTGGCCCCAGAGCTAATGGTTTTGAGGATCACAGGAGACTGCCTCTTAATGTTTGTATTTTATTTCTAATAATGGCATATTATTTAAAAGTCGAGATAGTACTTCAGCTACAACAGATGTGTAGGAAAATGCTTATAAGACAGCAGATTTGCGAGGGTTCTTGTGTCATCGTTTTGCTGTGAGGGAGGCCTCGGGGTTGCTAATAATCATGGTAATAATAACAAACCTGCCAAGTATTTATTTAATTTATGCAATTAAATGGTGATACTCAAGGAATCCTTTAAAACATAAAAGCAAGTATCTGTAACTTAGATAATTTGAGGTTTCCAAACTCGTTTAAGAACTATTGGGTTGCCAGTATTAGAAATAGAGCAATTATATAAAGAAAAAGATGTATTCCAGGATTTAACTGAATCGGAAGTATATCACCTGATGCGGTATTTGCATAATGAAAGTCTATACTGAAATGTTTAGGATAAAATCATGGACATTTTTTAAATTAAAGTTTTGGTTGAAAGATTTTCGCTTTTAATGTCACCCAGTTTATGGTGACCATCCTGAACCTCGGTATTTTTCCTAATTTTTAACTGACTCTCTTTCTACTTTTTTGGTAGGTAAGTTTGTTTACTTCTTACAATATTCCCCTTTAAATAAAATGTTCAGTATGTTTAAAAAAAATCACTGTTCTTGGTTTAGTGTTTGGAGTTTCAGAGAGAAACTGTCTAGTTATTTTTTATGAGTTTTGTAAATGAAAGTCCTTCAGACCCTCTATCCCCAACACTGAGCTAAATAAAGAGTGGACAAACCAAGAGCACCCCATCCCTGCTCTCAAGATCACGGGCCAGGTGGAAAGATAAGTATGAAACCATTGGGCAGCCTCGGGAGACAGATAACCGGGAGAGCTGTGTGCCCCAGATGAGAAACTCTGGAGACAGGAAGGGGGCAGAGGACCCTTAGCGGAGCTGGTGCTGAGGCCAAATCCGGAGGCTTGAGTCCAACTTGAATGGATAGATGAGGTGGACATGTCCAAGATGCCCACTTACTGAGGAAGGTGAAGATGGAGGAGAGGACGCTAGTGAGCAGGAGTCAAATTGGGAAGATAATTGCGCCATTCCAGACGGAAGGGATGAAGATGTGAATGGGTGTGGGCATCGAGAGTCAGCCAGCAGAGATAGAGGAAAGTGATTAAAGGAGCTAAGACATACACCCGGGTATCTCCGGCCTGGACTGAGAGAAAAACAAATGGGAGGGGCCAAGATGATGCTTGGATTCTGATGTATGTCAGGGTGAGGATGTGACCAGACCTGGTTTGTTGATGAGGGATATGGTTTCTCGGCAAATCTGGGCCATCTCTCAGTAAACGTATCTGAGGCTAGTGATAGGAACAGTGACAGGTATCTGAGCAGCTCCTCGCCTGTTTGTTCCTCCTCCTTAATTTATTTTATTTTTTTGCTTTGGTGATATCACTATCCACACAGGTACATTTAAATATCTGTCAATCGAGCCGGGTGTGGTGGCGCACGCTTGTAATCCCAGCATTGGGGAGGCTGAGACCGGAGGATCCGGGTTCCTGGCCAGCCTCAGCTACCTAGTGAGGCCCTCCACAACTTAGTGAGACCTGGTTTCAAAATAAAGAATAAAAAAAAAATAAGGCTGGGGGTGTGGCTCGGAGGTAGAATGCCCCTGAGTTCAATCCCCAGTACCGCAAATAAATAAATAAATAAATAAATAAATAAATAAATAAATAAATAAATAAATATCTGTCAATCATTTTCCTACTGATTTTACCAATTAGCCATTTATCAGTATGCCAGGAATTGTGTTGTTTGACAGTCATGATTTCGTTTGCTCTTTCTGACAACTCTGCAAGAGGAATGGTCTCATTGCAGATCACCCGTGTAACTGGTTGACCATGGTTTTGATTTCAGAGAAGTACTGGTCAAGACCTAAGACTTTATTTCAGAATATGCATTCACAGTACTGAGAGTACTCAGATGTCTGTTTCATCATCTGAATTATGAGTTCTTCAAGAACAAAAATCATACCTTTATTCGTTGTAGAGAAGGGGAGGCCCAGAATACAGAAAAATATTTGACAACCAAGTCCAATGGTACACACCTGATATCCCAATCTGCGGGAGACTCAGATTGGAGGATCACAGGTTTAAGGCCAGCCTCAGCAACTTAGTGAGATCATCAGCAACTTAGCAAGATCCTGTTCAAAAATAAATAAATAAAAAAGACCTGGGCTGTATCTCAGGGGTAGAAGGCCCTGGGATTCAATCCCTAGTACTAAAAAAATAAAAAAATAAGTAAATCTTGACAGATAGCAGTTAGTAAGTATTTGATGACTTTGTGAATAAAACTATGAAATGAATGAATCACTAGTATATAAGACCTGTGGATTATAAGAAATTCTTAATGTCAGAACAAACTGTACACACTGCTTAAAAGCAATCATTAGGCATATTGTTAATCTAAAATAAGTGTTGCCGCTGTGTATGGTGGTGCATACCTGGAACCCCAGTACTTGGGGGTTTGAGACAGGAGGAGCACAGGTTCAAGGCCAGCCTCAGCAACTTAGTGAGGTCCTCAGGAACTTAGTGAGAACTTTTTTTCAAAATTAAATATTAAATAAGACTGGGGGTGTAGCTCAGAGGTAGAATGCCCGTGGGTTCACAAAAATGAATGAATGAAAAAAATAAATAAGCAAACAAACAAAAAAGTAAAATAAAATAAGTGTTGCTTTTTCTTTTAAAATAATATTTTTTCACCTTTAAACAATATATATATCTCCCAATAGTCTGGTCATTATTTTAACAGTGTAGAATACTTTTCTATTTTTTTCTTATCTTTTCATTTGACTGCTTAATCTTTGTGACTGCTTTATGTTTATCCATGTCTTGAGAAGAATACAAATTAGCAGAGCAGAGCTATCATGTGCCAAGGAGGAATCCTGAAAATAAGTCATTTCATTATTGACTTTACCGTATTAGTTTGTCCCTCACTAATAACTTATGATTTTTGCAGGTATAATATGAAAATGTGGAAATTACTAAATTACATATTTTCTCTTCTATCTTGTCATTTTCTACTAGGAGGTACTAGATGCTCTACAGAAAGCAGAGCCTACAACAGAAGATCTCAAGTCTCAGCTGAATGAACTTTGTCGATTTTCCAGAGACCTGAGTACATACAGTGGGAAAGTCTCTGGCATGATTAAAGAATATAATTGGTGAGCATGACCCTTTCTGGTGTTCAGAATACTTACTTTTTTATAAGACAGGATCTCACTGGCTCAAGCAGTCTTCCTGCCTGCCTCCGGAGTAGCTGAGACAACAGGCCCCTGGGGACCATGCCTGGCTTCAAAATAATTTTATGCAAAGTAGGAACTGAGCATGATGGCAAGTGCCTATAGTCCCAGCCACTTGAGAGGCTGAGGTAGAGGTCACATAAGCTTGTGAGTTTAAGACCAGCCTAGGCAGCATAATGAGAACCTGTCTCAAAAGAAAAAAAAGAGGCGAAAAGGAAAATTTAGACCAAGTAGAAGCTAGAAGTATGTTTCTTTGTCTTTTGGGTGATTTCAGTAATAATAATTAGCATGCCTATAATCCCAGCTACTTGGGATGCTGAGGCAGGAGAATTGCAATTTCAAGGCCAGCCTGTGCAACTTAGCAAGACCCTGTCTCAAAATGAACCTACTGTATGATCCGGCAATACCACTTCTGGGTATCTACCCTAAAGAATGGAAATCAAACTATCAGACCGACGCATGTGTACCTATGTTTATAGCTGCACAATTCACAATTGCCAAACTATGGAAACAGCCAAGATTTCTATCGACAGATGAATGGATTACAAAACTGTGGGATATGTACACAATGGAATTTTACTCAGCCATAAAAAAGAACAAAATCATGTTATTTGCAGGGAAATGGATGCAACTGGAAAACATTATGTTAAGTGAGATTACTCAGTCACAAAGAGTAAAAAAGCATATGTTCTCCCCAATATGTGGATGCTAGGGAAAAGATGGGGCATAAGAGGGACTCCAGATGAAAAAGGAGAAACCCTAGATAAGCAAAGAAGTTGACTTAACTGAAGGTGATGGATAGGGGTGTCCCGGTGGGGGGGACACCCTAATGCACATGATGTACTTTCACAAATATATCAAAGTCAATCACTAAACTGAACTCGAGAAGGAGGGAGGGCCAGGGAGTGGGGTAGGAATTGAGGGAGGGGCTAAATGAGAAATGTGTGCATGTATGCCTTTATCAGCTTGTACCTAACAAAGATGTATGATTACAATGCACCAATTAATAAAAAAAAGAGCTGATTATATAGATCAGAGATAGAGCACTTGCCAAATAGGAGGAGGAGAAGGAAAGAAAAATAATAATATTAAGCATTAAATTCATTACTAAGCAGGGATAAATGTACATTCTAAAAACTGCTGATTCTTTCGAGCATTATTTTAATCAACTTTATCATCTTTTTCTTCCACTAAATTTTTAAATCACTTTTTCAGTCTCTGTTTGCAAGCATCCAAGGGCTGCCAGAATAAGGAACAGATATTACAGCAAAGATTTCGAAAAGCCTTTAGGGATTTTCAGCAGTGGTTGGTTAATGCAAAAATCACAACAGCCAAATGTTTTGATATACCTCAAAATATGAATGAAGTTTCAACAAGTCTTCAGAAAATACAGGTAAGAGTTATATCAGTTAATTCTAATAACAGAACTGAAGCAGATTAAAAGGTACCACTAGATCTCTTTTTTGTTTGTTTGTTTGTTTGTTTGTTTGCGGTACTGGGGATGGAACTCAGGGGCATTCTACCTCTGAGCTATAACCCCAGCCCTATTTTTTATTCTTTATTTTGATACAGGGTCTCACTAAGTTGCGGAGTGCCTCACTAGGTAGCTGAGGCTGGCCGCCAACCTGGATCCTCCGGTCTCAACCTCCCAAATGCTGGGATTACAAGCGAGCACCACCATGCCCAGCTCCACTGGATCTCTTTTTAAGTGCAGTGCATATGAAAATTTTGCCTAACAAATTCAAGTTTCAAGTAAATTCCTCCCATGAAACAATTGAAGAGAAACTAGTTCATTTATATGTATAAATGCATGCTAATTTGTGTATTAATATGGGTTTAGGAAATAATAAAAGATCTTTTATGTAAAAATACACTGTGCCTGAGAACTCTAAGTGGGTTGTTGTTTTTTTTTTTCACTTATTTTCATTTTAACCACATTAGGTATGGTAAGGTTATTCCCAATGTACAAATAGGATAAAATCGTTTAATGAGGTCCCAAGGCTGGAAAATAGGCAGAATTGCAGCCAGATTTTATGTTTGTTCATTTGGGTTTTCCTTCACCTAACTGCAACTTCATAATGATATTACATACACCATTTTAAGCCTCAGCATTTTTTAGTTTAACAATAGCAACATTATTTTTCATATATGTCCTTCATATACTAACAGTCTTGAGTGGTTATTTATGAAATTTCAATCTTTTCTTGAGGGCATATATATGAAAAAATTCAATATATATATATATATATATTCAGTAAAAATTCTATATATTGAATATATATAATCAATAAAGATTGAATATATATATATATATATTTAGAGAAAGAGAGAGAGACAGAGAACTATATATAACTGCTCATGCATGAAGTTACTACCAGCAGGCTCTGGAATAGCATTGTCCCTATCCATTACCACACATTTTTTTATGTGTGTGTGTATGTGTGTGTGTATGTGTGTGTGTGTGTGGTACTGAGGATGGAACCCAGGGGCATTCTACCTCCAAGCTATACCCCCAGCCCTATTTTTTATTCTTTATTTTGAAACCGGGTCTCACTAAGTTGCAGAGTGCCTCACTAGGTAGCTGAGGCTGGCCGCGAAGCCAGATGCTCCAGTCTCAGCCTCCCAAATTCTGGGATTACAAGTGTGCACCACCATGCCCAGCTTTAGAATTCTTTATTCATAATATAATGGGATAACTCTGACTCTTTGAAATTTCTCTCCATTTAAAATTCTTCCAGTTTTGCTCCAAGCTAGGGAGTGAAAGTTTGGAACTTCAGTCACCAATTTTTCCATGTTGGGAAAACTCATTACTATTTTTAAGGACAGCTTTCTCTCTGACCCTCTGCCCAGTTCCATGTTGGAGGGAAGATTCTGTATTAGTCTGTTTTTTTTTTTTTTTTTTTTAATTACTATAATGACATCACTGAAATAGGTTACTTTGCAAAGAAAAGAGGTTTATTTAGTTTGCAGTTTTGCAAGTTCACAGGAATGGCTGTGGCATCGGCTCAGCTCTAGTGAGAATCTCATGGAGATGATGTCACAGTGGTAGGAGCACGTGCAGGAGAAAGAGGCCACATGGTCAGATAAAAGCAAGGAGGCTAGGAAGCAGCCAGCTTGTTCCTGTAGAAGAACTGTCTTGTGAGAACTAGCTCAGGGGTCCCATGAGGACAAACTTAATTTCCCCAAGGGCCTGTCCCCAGGGACCTAAGGACCTGCCAATAGACCCCACCTCTAAATATTGCCACACCGAGGCCCAAGCTTCTCACACGTGAATCCCATGGAGGACAAACAACATACAAAAACCAGAGTAGACTCCTTTACCAAAATCTATAACCCACTGTATCTATGCTTCTGTGTCTTGCCACAATAAATAGCCTTGAGTTTATGTTCTCCATGTCTTTTTTCATTACATAAAATATTATGCAATAATTTCACCTGAAAATATTCATAGGAATTGACGGTAGAATGTAAAATCCATGTATTTATCTAGCGGAAGAATATCCTTGGATCTAGCAGGAGGATGGGAAAAGTGCATACTGTGGCCACACCATTGAACTACTCTTTGGCCTTATGCCATGGACTTGTCTTTCAAAAAGAACAGCCCTATAAAATACTCTACTGGTTTTTTTCTTTAGAAACAACTACTAATAGTGTCATGTACTCCACTTAACAGCATTTATTTCATTAAGTTTCCCCAGAGAAGCGTATTTGCTGTGTCTTTCTGGGAGTAGTTGTGCTTTTGCTGAGCAGATGGTGTGATTTTATCATATGGGTCCTGTACTTGGAGTTGTGTACCTGGCTGTGTTTACTCTTTTTTTGGCAGCTAGGATGCTTAGAGTCAAAGTCACAATTAAGCTCCACCAAATATAAAGAACCATATGGCATTATTTTGTAAACTATACTTAAGGAGAGATTAGTTTACAGCTCTTATTTTTCACCTGGTTTTCATTTCCTCTCCTGGTTTTTCAAAAAGTCTAATTGTTCATAGTTTGTAAGATAGCTTACATCTATTTTATAGACAAGCCAGAGTTTAGATTAGTAAACAAAGTATCTTACAACTTGACTATTAAAAGGCTCCCTGGATCACTTATGTGTGTAATAACAATAGTTTGTTTCTTCTCTTTGACTTCATTGAGAAATACGTAGAAAAATCAAAGAATCTTAAAGCATAGCATATTTTATTGTGCCTGATTTTATGCTTTTCTTTGTAGGAATTTTTGTCAGAAAGTGAAAATGGGCAGCATAAGCTAAACACGATGCTTTCAAAAGGAGAACTTCTGTGCTCTCTGTTGACCGAAGAGAAAGCAAAATGTGTCCAGGCTAAGATTGCAACTGCGAAAGAAGACTGGAAGAGCTTCCATTCAAATCTCCACCAAAAGGAATCTGCCCTGGAGGTACCATATAGCCAACTTCGAGGGCGTGTTCTGTGTTTGTTGTTGTTGTTGTTAGTTAACCACAGTTTCAGTATATCCCAGGACCTTGTCCAAGATTTTGGTCTCCCCTCTCCTTTGAATATCAAGGTACAACTAGATAACAGCAGGACTGAGCCCAAGGCTAGAAGTGTAAGCTTCAGGAGTTGGATGGTTTCTTGCACAGTAGGGTCTGTTATCATAGGCTCGCCCATGCACTCTCCCAGTAGGGTCAACCAGCTTCACATTTAACCATAGAACTTCATCTTCCATTTGAATTACCTCCCTTTTAAAAGTTATTCCAGGAGATTGAACAGAAATCCCTATAAGGCTACAAAATGCTATGAATGAGAGGGTATATTATAACTAAGGTAAATATCAGGTAGTAGGTTTTAAGGAGTTAAGTATGTGAAGAGATAATGTTTATACAATTTCATCTTCTCCAGAGACAATTTATTACAAGCACAACATAATTACTGCCCACAATGCAATTATTGATTTTTTTTCTGAGATCATCTGTTTTGTTTATCAACTTTTCTATTAGATGAAAATGTAGAGGCATGGAGAAAGCCTTTTCCTTTTAAAGCAACGCTTCCTGGAAAAATAGATTCTTAATTTGATTAGGACCATAACTAATGTGGGGCGAAAAAAGATGATAATAGAGAACTATTATTCAGAGAGAGAAATATACATTTCCTCAATCTTTTTCTAGCTCAAGAACTCTATGGTACTAGCTGGTTTTTACCCATCACAGGCATCATCCATGCAGTAGAGTGATAGCCATTGTGCAGGGCCTGGAGACTTAGGGTCAACCCCTTAGAATCACTGGTGCAACATGGCGTCACAGAAGCGTCAGCTTTTAGTCGATCTAGCACTGACTACAAACCATCCTCTCAAGACATGCCCCAGAGTAAGTCAGACAGAACCTATTTTCTCAATCTGCTTTCTCCTCATGACAGGTACAACTCTTTTGATTGATCTATGCTCTCCTTCCTCCCTTCCTTTCATCCTATTGGGAATAGATATAAAATAATGCCTATTATTACTCAGGTACTATGTGAGGAATACCAGAACACTGGTCTATTGTCTTGCCCAGGAGGGTTCACTCTGGAGGGGAAATAGTCTCTCAAGAGATGATTGTAAATAAGATAGATGTGTTGGGGGAGGGGTAGTAGTCACTTATAGAAGGATGCCACTGACTATTTGGAAAAGTCAAGGAAGGTTTCTGGAGACATGACCTTTAAACTAAATCTTGAAAGCCAAATGTTTTTTGAATTTGCCAAGGCTGACATGCATTTCACATAGAAGAATTAAATGCACAAGGCCAAAGAGTTGCGAGAGCCAACTGTAAATGGAGGT
>PVLC010024020.1:5202-25194 GCA_004027655.1 Graphiurus murinus
CGCTTGTAATCCCAGCATTCGGGAGGCTGAGACCGGAGGATCCGGGTTCGCGGCCAGCCTCAGCTACCTAGTGAGGCACTCCGCAACTTAGTGAGACTCGGTTTCAAAATAAAGAATAAAAAATAGGGCTGGGGGTATAGCTCGGAGGTAGAATGCCCCTGAGTTCAATCCCCAGTACCACAAAAAAAAAAAAAAAAAGGGGGCTGGGTTAAGTTCAGTGGTAGAGTACATACTTAATAACCACAAGGCCCTGGGTTCAATCCCCAGTGCACGCACAAAACAAATTCCTATCAAAAGAGATAAAAAGTTAGAATTCCTTCCTATTACTCTCCAACATGCATATTCAGAAAATAATTTTGTATTTACATTAATTTCATGTATACATTTAGGATTATATATGCTGTGTGTGTGTGTGTGTGTGTGTGTGTGTGTGTGTGTATGTATGTGGGGGGAGGGTACTGGAGGTTGAATCCAGGGACATTCTACTCTGAGCTACACCTCCAGCCCTATTTTATTTATTTTTTAAACAGGGTCTAAGTTGCAGAGGGCCTCACTAAGTTGCTGAGGCTGGCTGCAAATCTGCAATCCTCCTGTCTCAGTCTCCCAAGTACTGGGATTACGAGTATGTACCACCCCGCCCAGTTCCATTTGGTTTTTATTTACACATACAAGTTCATGTTATGTACACCATTCTGTACCTTATTACTTACCAGAAAACAGTCTGTTTGGGCTGCTATAAGAAAAGACCTTAGATTGACTATCTCAGAAATAACAAACATTTATTTCCCACAGTTCTCAGGGATGGGAAGTCCAAGATCAAGCAGCAGCAGATTCAATGCCTAGTGTGAGTGTCTGTTTGGCATAGATGGAACCTTCTTAAAGCTGTCACACTGACATGGCACCAGGGGTAAACGAGCTCCCTAAAGCCTCTTTTATTTGGGGTCTTTTTTTTTTTTTTTTTTTTTGTGGTACTGGCGATTGAACCCAGCAGCATTCTACCTACGGGCTACAACTCCAGCCCTATTTTTAATAATTTATTTGGAAACAGGGTCTCACTAAGTTGCAGAGGGCCTCACTAAGTAGCTGAGGCTGGCCATGAACCCAGATCCTCTGGTCTCAGCCTTCTAAGAACTGGTATTACAAGCGCGCGCCACCACACCCGGCTTATTTGGGGTCCTTTTTATAAGGATACTAATCTCATTCATGAGGGCTCTGTTCATGACCTAATCACTTCGCAAAAGTCTTACCTTAATACCAAAACTCTGGGGGTTAGGACTCCAACATATGAATTCTAGGAGTGGGGGGCACAAATATTAAAACCATAGCAATCTCCCTCATTTAAATAACCAGAGCCTAGAGCAAGTTAAGGCAGCCAGGGCACAAAATTTAGAGGCCCTCACCTTCAGGTATCAACCCTACACTTGCGATGTAAAGGTGGGTGCCTCCATAAGGGCCTCCATTTGCCTCATTCTAATACCAGTCCCTAAAAATGATCACAATATTCCAAAATAAGACTATACCAAAATTTGTTAGTTTCTCCGATACAGAGTAAGTTAAGGAAGTAGGGTCTATGGTTTTGAATACCTGACCCAACATTAAGTAGCTTGACTTCCATGCCATTATCCTGGCTGTTTTTCAATTTCCAAAAGGTGTAAAATAATAACAACACCTGCCCTTCAGGGTTGCTATGAGGATTAAATTAGTTAGCAAATGAAAGTACTCAGAATACTACCTCACAGCCGAGCGTGGTGGTGCATGCCTGTAATCCCAATACTTGGGAGGCTCAGATAGGAGGATCACAGGTTCCAGAACAGCCTCAGCAACTTAGTAAGACTCTCAGGAACCTAGTGAGACCATGTTTACAAAAGGGCAGGCAAGGCATACTGCAGACCTGTGACCCAGAGCACTGCAGGTGGTGAACTCTTCAAGTCTTAAAAACAAAAAAGGCCTCTAATAAAACTACATTGCAAAAAATGGAAAGAGTAAAAAAGTTGAAGAGGCAGAGCCTGAAGGGTTTTTTGGTTTTTTTTTTTTTTTTTTTTTTTTGGTACTGGGGATTAAACCCAGGGGATTCTACCTCTACGCTACACCCCAGCCCTATTTTTAGTCTTTAGTCTTTATTTTGAAACAGGGTCTCACTAAGTTGCAGAGGGCCTAAGTAGCTGAGGCTGGCTGCGAACCCGGATCCTCCAGTCTCAGCCTCCCAAGTACTGGGATTACAAGCATGCGCCACCATGCCCGGCTAGAACCTAAAGAATTTGTTGTGGAAAAAGTACTGGACCAGCATGTGGTGAATGGAAGGGTGGAGTATTTCTTGAAGTGGAAGGGACTTACAGATGTTGACAATACTTGAGAACCTGAAGAAAATTTAGATCATCCAGATTAAATGAAGTATTTCTTAATTCTCAAAGAGCTGGTAAAAAGCCAGCCATGGTGGCACACACTTGTAATCCCAATACTTGGAAGGCTGAGAGGAGAGGATTGCAGGTTCACAGCCAGCCTCAGCTAGTCAGTGAAACCTTGTTTCAAAATAAAATAGGGCAAGCCGGGCATGGTATCACACACTTGTAATCCCAGTACTTGGGAGACTAAGAGGGGAGGATCACAGGTTTGTAGCCAGCCTCAGCTACTTAGTGAGGTCCCATGCAACTTAGTGAGACCATGTTTCAAAATAAAAAAATAGGGCTTAGTAGGTGTAGCCCAGATGTAGAATGCCCCTGGGTTAAATCCCCAGCACCAAAATAAATAAATAAATAAAAATAGGGCTGGGGATGTAGCTTGGAGGTAGAATTCCTGGGTTCAATCCCTAGTACCAAAAAAAAAAAAAAAAAAAGCTGATAAAGGAAAAAATATAAAAAGGAAGTCTTTATCTGACAATGAATCTGATGATAGCAAATCAAAGAAGAAAAGAGATGATGCTGACAAACCACAAGGCTTTGCCAGAGGTCTTAACCCTGGAACAAATAAGTGGTGCCACCGACAGTGGAGAATTGATATTCCTCATGAAATGGAAAGATTCAGATGAGGCCACCTTGGTGCTGGCAAAGGAGGCCAATATGAAGTGTCCTCAGATTGTAATTGCTTTTTATGAAGAGAGACTAACTTGGCATTCTTCTTGTCCAGAAGATGGTCAGTAATTGTTTGCACTGTATGTATATATACATGTATGTATGTGTGTATGTATATGTGTGTGTGTGTGTGTGTGTGGTTTTTTACTTACTAGTGTGAAAAAATAACTACATTCTAATGGAAATCAAGTTCGACATGTTGGTTTTGTAAGCAGCATTGCAGGAATTGCTGGGAGGTTTTGTTTTGCATCAGTAGTACGGGTTACTTTGAGCAAATAAAAGCTTTATGTAGTTGCTTCCTTTATCAGAAAAAAAGGGGGGACTAGGGTATATCTCAGAAATAGAATGCCTCTAGGTTCAATCCCCAGTACCACCAAAAAAAAAAAAAAAAATACTGCCTCACAAAGGAAGTAAATACTATTTTTTTTTGACATTTTGCCAGAGTGATTTTATCTTTAAGCATTACATACACAGTTATAGGTGCACATGTGACATAGTCTTGTACATTGCTCTTTAAGAACAGTAAATGAAAACTGAAAATTTTTCTTTCTTTTGAATGAAGTGTGGAAAATAACACAGATGGATCTAGGAGACTAAACGACAAAAATATGGAACACTTCACGAATTTGCATGTCATCCTTGCGCAGGGGCCATGCTAATCTTCTCTGTATCGTTCCAATTTTAGTATATGTGCTGCCAAGGCGAGCACGGAAGTAAATACTATTATTATCAGTATTATAAATATTGAAGGACAATTAGTTAACCTCCAGTTTTGCCTATTACAGATAATGTTGAAATAACTATTTTTGTATAAATATCTTTGTCTACTTATAGAAATGTCCAAACAGTAAATTCTTGGCAGAGAAGCTGATGCACCCAAAATTTTAGGCATCTATTATTCTGGGGAAAAAATGGTTAATCCCCTATAGAGTTACTTATTTAAAACAAAATGTCAATACAATTCAGTAAGGAAAAGATAGTCTTTTCAATACATCATGCCAATAAAATTGTATATCCACATGGGGGGGAATCTAAATTTGACCTCTATTTCACATCATAATCAAAAATTCACTGGAAATAATCATAAGCTTAAAAAGGTAAAAGCTAACCGGGCTTGGTGGCGCATGCTTGTAATCCCAGCATTTGGGAGGCTGAGACCGGAGGATCCGGGTTCACAGCCAGCCTCAGCTACCTAGTAGTGAGGCACTCCGCAACTTAGTGAGACGCTGTTTCAAAATAAAGAATAAAAAAAAATAGGGCTAGGGGTGTAGCTCGGGGGTAGAATGCCCCTGAGTTCAATCCCCAGTTAAAAAAAAAAAAAAAAAAAACCCACACACACACACAAAAAAGGTAAAAGCTGCCAAATATGGTGGTGGCACATACCCATAATCCCAACTACAAAGGAGGATTGCAAGTTTTGAGTCCAGCCTCTGCAACTTAGCATGGACTTGTCTCAAAATAAAAAATAAAAAGAAGCCGGTGTGGTGGTGCACATCTGTAATTTCAGTACTTGGGAGGCTGAGACAGGAAGACCGCAGGTTTGAGGCCAACCTCAGCAATTTAGGGAGGCCCCATTCCAAAATAAAAAATAGTATCAGTCTGGGGTAGTTCAGAGGTAGAATGTCCCTGGGTTCAATTCCCAGTACCACCAAAAATAAGTAAGTAAAATAAAAAGGACTGGGGATGTGGCTCAGTGGTATAGTGCCCCTGGGTTCAATTTCTAGTACTGCCAAAAAAAATAAAGGATGGGAGCTTCTTAAGAGAAAAAAAACCCACACATGTATATAAAACAAAGGATTCACATCAAGTATATAAAACTCATACAAATCAATCAAGACAGTCTATTTTTAAGAATGAGGAAAATATATGAATAGGCACAAAAAAGCAAATGTTGCTAATAAGAACCTTGGAGGCTAGGAAGTCCAAGATCAAGCACCAGCAGATTCAACGCTTAACCTCAGTACTCACTAGAACAATAAAACTGAACACCACAAGATAGCATCACACACTCTGTAAAATGGCTAAAATTAAAAATACTGACAACATAAAAGGAGTATAAAACTCACACGCACTGCTATGAGACGTGACGTAAGGCAAGGAGGGAAGCTGGCTCGACACCGTGTAACACTGTTTGGCAGGATTTTCTAAGAGGAAACATGCCTGCCCTGTGACTTGGCATTCTACTTCTAAGCACATGAGCAAAACAAATGAGTTAATACATCAAAGACTTGTATAAGTACTTCACGGCAGTTTCACTAGCCGGGTGTAATCCCAGTACTTGGGAGGCTGAGACAGGAGGATCACAAGTTCTCAGTCAACCTCAGCTACTTAGTGAGGCCCTCAACTTAGTGAGACCCTGTTTCAAAATAAAGAATAAAAAATAGGGCTCAGGGTGCAGCTCAGAGGTAGAATGCTCCTGGGTTCAATTCCTAGTACTGCCAAAAACAAAAAAGCAGTTTTTTTAACAGTAGCCAAAAACCAAAAACTGAAAGTAATCCAAATGCCTATCAAAGGAGAACAGAAAAGTAAATTATGTTATATCTGTACAATGAAATATTGCATAGCTTGGAAAAAACAATCAATACACTAGTACATGTAAGAATATAGGTGAACCTCAAAAATTATGTTAAAGAAGCCAGATATTATAATATTTATGAATAGGCAAATGAATCTATGATGACAGAAATCAAAACAATGGTTACTCTTTTGGGGGACTACTGACTAAAAATTACCCGAGAAGGGGCCCGGAGGATGGGATGAAGAATGACAGAAACCTATCGTGACAAGGCTGGCAGTTACTTGGATACATACAAATGTAAAGATTCACCAAGCTGTATGTTGAAGACCTTGAGGAGATCGACGCTTTACTGTATACAAGTTATACCTCAAAAAATAAAAAAGAGCCCAATAGTTTTTCAAAAAGGTGTCTTTCACAGATTCTTTGTGAATAAGTCTCAAAAGCAAGGATTCTAACTATTTTGTCCATCACTGCAAACTCAATGCTTAATACAGTGCCTGGCACATAAAGGTTTTATCTGGATTTTTGTGGCTTTTTTTTTGGGGGGGGGGGGTACTGGAGATTAAACCCAGGGGCATTTTACCTCTAAACTATACCCCCAGTCCTATTTTTTTATTCTTTATTTTGAAACAGGGTCTCACTAAGTTGCAGAGAGCCTCACTAAGAAGTTGAAGCTGGCCACAAAGCTGTGATCCTCCTATCTCAGCCTCCCAAGTACTAGGATTACAAGCATGTGCCACCACGCCCAGTTCTTTCTTTTTTTTTTTTTTTTTCTTTTTTTTTTTTTTAATGTGGAACTGGGGACTGAACTCAGGGGCATTCTGGCTCTAAACTGCACTCCAGTCTTATCTTACATTTTGTTTTAAACAGGGTCTCTCTAAGGTTGCTTAGAGTCTCGCTCCATTGCTAAGGCTGTCCTCAAACCTGCGATCCTTCTGTCTCAGCCTCCCAAATACTAGGTAGGATTACAAGCATGTGCCACCATACCCCACTATACTGTGGCTTTAAATTTTATTCTTTTCCAATTTGTATAGTGTAAAATACACATAAAATTTACCATCTTAACCATTTTTAAGGGTGCTATTCAGTGGCATGAAGATTAGTCATATTGTTTTATATCTACCACTAAAATCTATATTACTTTTTATCTTATAAAATTCTATAACAAACTGAGAATGGTGATCTTGTAATCCCAGTACTTGGGAGGCTGAGACAGGGGAATCACAGGTTCAGAGCCAGCCTGAGTTACTTAGTGAGGTCCTCCGCAACTTAGTGAGACCCTGTTTCAAAATAAAGAATAAAAAATAGGGCTAGGGGTGGAACTTGGAGGTAGAATGCCCCTGGGTTCAATCTCCAGTACCACAAAAAAATAAAATAAATAAATAAATAAATAAGCAAACAAACCTCCCTAACCATTAAACAAGTTCTCTCCATTCCCAATCCCTCCCCAGGCCCTGGTAAGGATCATTCTACTTTCTACTTTCTTTTTTTTTTTTTTTTTTTTGCGGTACTGGGGATTGAACTCAGGGGCATTCTACCTCTGAGCTATACCCCTAGCCCTATATTTTAGTCTTTATTTTGAAACTGAGTCTCACTAAGTTGAGGAGTGCCTCACTAGGTAGCTGAGGCTGGCCTTGAACCGGGATCCCCTGGTCTCAGCCTCCCGAATGCTGGGATTACAAGCGTGCGCCACCACGCCCGGCTCCTACTTTCTACTTTCTGTCACTATGATTTTGATTACTCTACCTCAGTAAGTGAAATCATACAGTATTTGTCTTTTTGTGATTCATTTATTTTACTTAGCATAACAGCCCCAAGATTAATTCACATTGTAGCTTGTCAGAATTTTCCTGTTTAACTCCAAATAATATTCAATTTATAAGTATTTCTGAGTGAATAAATTTACTAGGAGCATGGTTTACACAAATTCTAAAAATCTTTTTCTTTCAAATAAACCCCCAGATTCCCAAAACTGTAAAATCTAAGATGTAAGAAGCTAATAGGAAAGATTAAATAATTATATCCAAAAATATAGCTTACCTTCTTTGGATCAAGATTCCCAAAAACTGAATTAGCATGGGGACAAACTTCAGAGAGTGAGCAACCAATTTTCATAATGTCCATGTTTCTATTGATACTCTAGAAAGGACAAATAAGTATGAGATTCAGTAAAATATTACTTGACAGTTATCTAATTAAAGGTCATATTGATCAGATTTTAAAGATTTTAAAGCATTAGAAATTAGATTGAGAAGCCAGGCGTGGTGGCGCACGCTTGTAATCCCAGTATTTGGGAGGCTGAGACCGGAGGATCAGGGTTCACAGCCAGCCTCAGCTACATAGTGAGGCACTCCACAACTTAGTGAGACCCGGTTTCAAACTGTAGTACTTCCTAGCTTCGATCGTTGTACTACAGTTATATGTCAGTATTAAGGGAAGCTGGGTGAAGAATATACAGAAAGCTATGTGATAATTGTTTTGCAACTTAGTGAGACCCCGTTTCAAAATAAAGAATAAAAAATAGGGATGGGGGTGTAGCTTAGAAGCAGAATGCCCCGGGTTCAATCCCCAGTATGGGGGGGGGGGGAGGTTCCTTCAGCCGCCACTCATTTGACAGAGCGCACCAATAACACTAGTGTTCTAAGTAGCTTCCCTTGCAAACATCTACAATGGCAACAAAACAGAACACACATGAGCAGATCTTCATCCTGACTGGCCTCTCCATATTTCCAAATCTCTACTTACTCTCCTTCTCCATGCTCATATCCATCCTAAGCTCAACCAAACTATGTAATTTTTGTGTGTGGTACTGAGGATTGAACCCAGGGGTATTCTACATTCCCAATTCTTTTTTTTTTTTTTTTTTTTTTTTTTTTTTTTTTTTTTTTTTTTTTTTTTTTTTTTTTTTTTTTTTTTTTTTGCGGTACTGGGGATTGAACTCAGCGGCATTTTACCTCCAAGCTATACCCTCAGCCCTATTTTTTATTCTTTATTTTGAAACCAAGTCTCACTAAGTTGTGGAGTGCCTCACTAGGTAGCTGAGGCTAGCCGCGAACCCAGATCCTCCGGTCTCAGCCTCCCCAATGCTGGGATTACAAGCATGCGCCACCATGCCCGTCTCACTACTTGCTGAGGCTGTCTTTGAGCCTGAGAACCTCCAGTCTCAGCCTCCCATGTTTATAGGTGTGCACCACCACACCCAGATAAAATGTACAATTTGCTTCTGGAGGAACCAGCCAACATGGCCATCAACAGATGAATGGATTACAAAACTATGGAATATATACACAATGGAATTCTACTCGGCATACAGACAAAATTATGTCATCTGCAGGGAAATGGATGGAAGTGGAGAACATTATGCTAAGTAAGATTAGTCAGTCACAAAAAGTGAAAAGTTGGATGTTCTCCCTCTTATGCAGAAGCTAGAGAGAAACTGAGACACAGAAGGGACTCCAGACAAAGGAGAAACTTTAGTTGAGTGAAGAAGGGTCCTCACTGAGGGAGACTGGGAGGTGGGGTGGTAAAACACCTCAAAGTACATGATGTACATACACAAACTTATCAAAGCTAATCACTGTGCCAAAAATAGGATGAAGGGGAAGAAAGAGAGCAGGAGCTGGGGGAGGGCTCAATGAGTACTGTGTGCAAGTATGCCTCTACACCCTAAACTTCAACAAGATGCATGATTACAATAACCAATAAGAAAAAATTTTGCTTCTTTAAATTAGATTCGGATTGACGCTGAGGCCCCACCAGGGAGAGGTGGGGCCGAGGCAGAGGGAGGAGGGGCTGACTAAACTTAGAGAATCAGGTGGCCAAGGGGCTAAGTTCAAGATCAGGTCGTGCTCACTGGCTGCCACGTGATTCAAGATGTAAACTACAAAATCTGCAATAGCAAACTGGGAGGGATCTATGAGCTTCCACTGAAGACAGCCAGTGTTATAAGGAAGGCTGTGTGATCCTGGAACATGCTTTGAGAGAATAAGGGCTTTGAGGAGCATGTACCGTCTGATAACTCTTGAAGAAAAAGAGATAAACCCACTTCTTCCCAGGTCTCTTTCACTGAAAACAAAAATCTCCTATATACACTGTCACCTTAGCATCAGAGTCCAATTTATAAACTGCGGAAAAGAGGTTGTAAGAATCTAAGATGGAACGTTTCAATGTTGTATTTTCCATCCAACAGCAGTGTGTAGACAGAATATTATGCAGATAGTGTTATTTATTTTTTCCCTATGTTTCCATCTTGAGGCAGAAGAGTCTATCTGTAGCTATATGGTAGGTTATGAGGAAACGGATCTGGGCTATTAGAGTGGAAAAGTGTGTTCTATGTGAATTGTGAATGGAGAATATGTCAAGAGCATGGTTTTCAAACTTATTGGGCTTCATTTTAGAGCTCTGTTTTTTGTTTGTTTTTTGTGGTACTGGGGATTGAACTCAGGGGCATTCTACCTCCGAGCTATACCCCCAGTCCTATTTTTTATTCTTTATTTTGAAACAGGGTCTCACTAAGTTGTGGAGTGCCTCACTAGGTAGCTGAGGCTGGCCGCGAACCCGGATCCTCCGGTCTCAGCCTACAGCTCTGTTTTTAAATCCAGTTGTTTCACTTGATTTGCTAGCTTCAGAGATCAGATCAGAATCTATGCCCCATGCTAAAGGCTCAGTGTTACCATGGCTTGTGCTGGCCAGCGTGCCATGTTCTTGCTGGAGATGAACCGTAGCACCAGAGCCCATTCTTCCTTGTCACTCTTTACCCAAGATGTCAGCATTCCTAACTACTTGTCACCACATAATTGGTGTTGATTGGAAGTATTTTCTGAAATGGGGCAGAACTGCTTGGTTGTCTTTTCCCATGTAACTTAAGCATAGTAATATAAAGTAATAGTTGGATGTTTTTGGTCCTGTGTTGCTTTATTTTTATTATTATTATTTTTTTTTTTTTTTTTAGTTTTTTGCAATACTGGGGATTGAACCCAGGGGCATTCTACCTCTGAGCTACATTCCCAGCCCTATTCTGTATTTTTTATTTAGAAACAGGGTCTCACTAAGTTGTGGAGGGCCTCACTAAGTAGCTGAGGTTGGCTGTTAACCTGTGATCCTCCTGTCTTGTCTTAGCCTCCCAAGTACTTGGGATTACAAGCTTGCACCACCACACCCAGCTCCTGTGTTGCTTTTAAAAACACCTTATGAAGCCGGGTGTGGTGGCGCACGCTTGTAATCCCAGCATTCAGGAGGCTGAGACCGGAGTATTCGGGTTCGCGGCCAGCCTCAGCTACCTAGTGAGGCACTCCGCAACTTAGTGAGACCCGGTTTCAAAATAAAGAATAAAAAATAGGGCTGGGAGTATAGTTCGGAGGTAGAATGCCCCTGAGTTCAATCCCCAGTACCGCAAAAAATAAATAAATAAAATAAAATAAAATAAAATAAAAACACCTTATGAGCAGGGCGTGGTGGCACATGCTTGTAATTCCAGCATTTGGGAGGCTGAGACAGGAGGATCCAGGTTTGCAGCCAGCCTCAGCTACTTAGTGAAGCACTCCACAACTTAGTGAGACCCTGTTTCTAAATAAAAAATACAAAATAGGGCTGGGGGTATAGCTCAGAGGTAGAATGCCCCTGAGTTCAATCCCCAGTACTGCAAAAAAAAAAAAAAAAAAAAAAAACGTTTATGAAAGAGCAGAGCACAGATTAGTAATGTCCACAGTAGTTAAGTGTTTCTTTCCATCTCTTAAGCTAAATGGACTACGCGTAAAATATTCTTTGTATAAATGAAAGCATGCTGTTTAAACCCACAGTATTGCATGTGGAAAACAGTTGAACAGAATGTCAGTGTGCATTCATGCAGAAAGCGTTTAATCTGCATCTGTTTAAAAAAAAAAAAAAAAAAAAAAAAAAAAAAAAAAAAAAAAAAAAAAAACGGGGGAGCCAGATGTGGTTTGTAATCCCAGTACTTACTTAGGTGGCTGAGACTGGAGGATCCGGGTTCGTGACCAGCCTCAGCTACTTAGTGAGGTCCTCCACAACTTAGTGAGACCCTGTTTCAAAATAAAGAATAAAAAATACGACTGAAGCTGGGTGTGGTGGCGCACGCTTGTAATCCCAGCATTTGGGAGGCTGAGACCAGAGGATCTGGGTTCGAGGCCAGCCTCAGCTACCTAGTGAGGCCCTCTGAAACTTAGTGAGACCCGGTTTCAAAATAAAGAATAAAAAACAGGGCTGGGGAGCCGGGCGTGGTGGCACAGGCTTGTAATCCTAGCATTTGGGATGCTGAGACTGGAGGATCCGGGTTCGTGGCCAGCCTCAGCTACTTAGTGATGCCCTATGCAACTTAGTGAGACCCTGTTTCAAAATAAAGAATAAAAAATAGGGCTGAGGGTGTAGCTCAGAGGTAGAATGCCCCCAGGTTCCATCCCCAGCACCACAAAAAAAAAAAAAAATAGGACTGGGGTATAGCTCGAAAGTAGAATGCTCCTGGGTTCATTCCCTGTACTGTAAGTAAGTAAATAAATAGAGCCGGGCGTGGTGGCGCATGCTTGTAATCCCAGCATTCAGGAGGCTGAGACCGGAGGATCCGGGTTCGAGGCCGGCCTTAGCTACCTAGTGAGGCACTCCGCAACTTAGTGACACTTGGTTTCAAAATAAAGAATAAAAAATAGGGCTGGGGGTATAGCTCGAAGGTAGAATGCCTCTGAGTTCAATCCCCAGTACCACAAAAATAAATAAATAAATAAATAAATAAATAAATAAATAAATAAATAAATAAATAGAGGGCAAGCTGAGCATGGTGGCCCATGCTTATAATTCTAGTACTTGGGAGGCTGAGACAGGAAGATTGCAGGTTCGAAGACAGTCTCAGCAATTTAGTCAGGCTCTCATCAACCCAGTGAGACTCTGTTTCCAAATAAGAAATAAAATAGGTCTAGATGTAGCTCGGAGGTAGAATGCCTCTGGGTTCAATTCCCAGTACCACCAAAAAAAAAAAAAGGGAAAATAAAGCAGCTTATCTAAAAATTCTGCTTTACAAAGCAGTTAAGCCTCCTCACTTTTGCATTGATTTCAACATGTCTGCAGAGCCTAATGGCTTCATCAAAAGACTAAGACTAAATCTCATTAGAATTATTTTTCATTTAAGTCCAACTATTAAAATAAAAACTATACTTAATACCCACAAGTGTGAAGGGATCAAATTTGACTCAGGGTGTTACTTTTAGCCCCCAATTTGTCACATTACGAAGTATTAAAATGTAAATGTTTCTGTTTTGTTCTTTGCAGTACTGAGGATTGAACCCAGGGGCATTCTACCTCTGAACTACACCCCTAGCCCTATTTTATTTTTTGTGGTACTAGGGGTGGAACCCAGGGCCTTCTACCTCTGGGCTACACCCATAGACCTATTTTATTTTTTGTTTGGAAATAGGGTCTAAGTTACTGAGAGCCTAAGTTGCTGAATGTGAACCTGCGATTCTCCTGTCTCAGCCTCCCAAGTACTGGGATTACATGCCCAGCAAAATGTAAATGTTTCTTTATCCAAACTACTAGATATCCTAATATTTGCTTTTGGTGGAGTAAATGACATTAAAATTGGCTGATTATTCAAAAAAAGAAGTAATGAGATTCATTTGGATGCCATTAGTAGTTTTAATTTTTTAATCTTTTCATCCATTTAAGAAATGCTTCCTAACTTCTTGAAGTGTGTGAATTTCTAAAGAGCCTCAACTTCATGGTTTACAACATTTATTGGATGACAGCTATCCACTGTAACCTGCTAGAGTTAAATATTGCAACAGAGACTATATGGCCCACCAACTAAAGTATTTACTATCCAATCCTTTACAGAGAAAGTTTGCTAACTTTCTCTACAAATCATAGCACCAAGTTTAATCAACAACTTCACAAATAAGATCAATCAAAATCAAATTCTAGAGCTAAACTAACCAATAACCAATACTCACTTGAAATGTGGCTAGTCTAAGCCGGGGGTGGTGACACACGCTTGTAATCCCAGCATTTGGGAGGCTGAGACCGGAGGATGCGGGTTCGCGGCCAGCCTCAGCTACCTAGTGAGGCCCTCTGCAACTTAGTGAGACCCTGTTTCAAAATAAAGAATTAAAAAATAGGGCTGGGGGTATAGCTCAGAGGTAGAATGCCCCTGAGTTCAATCCCCAGCGCCAGAAAAAAAAAATGTGGCTAGTCTAATTTGAGATATATTGTAAGACTAAAATTTAATTTCAAATACTTCATATGAAAAAAGTAATACAGAATATCCTATTCATATTTTATGCTGATTATATTTTGAAACAATATGTTGGATATATTGAATTAAATATTAAAACTAACTTTACCTGTTCCTTTTTATTTTCTTCAATATGACTGCTAAAAACATTTTTAAATTACTTATGTGAGCCAAGTGTGGTGGCGCACGCTTGTAATCCCAGTACTTGGGAGGCTGAGACTGGAGGATCTGGGTTCTTGGCCAGCCTCAGCTACTTAGTGAGGCCCTCCACAACTTAGCAAGACCCTGTTTCAAAATAAAGAATAAAAAATAGGACTGGGAAAGTAGCTCGGAGGTAGAATGCCCCTGGGTTCAATCCCCAGTACCGCAAAAAAAAAAAAAAAAAACCTATGTAGCTTACATTACATTTCTACTGGACAGCACTGGCCTAGAAAATAATACTTAAGCTAATATATGATGCTCCTTTATAATGAGCTTAACCACATAATGTATCATCCAACCTGAAACACTGTTGAGAACGACACAGGTTCTATTAATACAGAGACAATGGGCATAGAACTAGAACATGTGAGAACCCTTAAGAGAATATGTGCATAAACAGAAACACAAATTTGCCACAAGTTTTCTATAAACATCACACTTCTTCAGTTTTTCATACGTATTTAAGAACTTTTGGTTAACCACATTCTTTTATAAATTCTCCTCTCAAATTTTATTTCACACATTTCCAATTTACCACACCCCCCCAAAAAAGGAGTTCCCCTGCTACAGGAAGTAGAGAAATGTAATTCCCTTCCCTCCAATATTATAGTATTATAATATTTTGGATAGTTCACAAAATCAAAAATGAGTGTATAATTATGTGCATTAGAGATTAGAGGGATTCACCTTAAATTCTGGAACACAAGCACTTTAGTCTTTAACCTTGTAGTTAAAATTGAACACACTTATCTGACTTGCAGCCTACCAATAGAAAATTGGAAATGTTTCATTAGTGCTTCATGTTTTGTAATGAGAAAAATGAAAATGTATCTTAAATCTAAATTTAAGCCATTAGGAAAAAAATGACCAAGTTTTCTTTTTCCTCTTCTAGGGAGGTTGTCTAGAAGTGTGGTGACTTTTTCGTCTCCCTGTCTTTATTCCCATTACAAGCAAGTTCTTTGAGGTGGCATAAGAACACTCAGAATAATCCAGTGTCTGTCTGACACACCATCACCGGCTTTCCTACAATATAGCCTCTAACAAAACCAGAATGTTCCAAACTCCTGGTAACAGAATTGTTTCCCTTTATACCAAAAAGATTGGGAAAACACTAAATTTCTGCATGTTAGGTGTGCCCAGGCAGACTTAGAGGAGTTCATGCTGTGAGACCTAAAGTTTTTGAGACTGTATAAATGAAAAAATATCAGCAGAGCATAATAGGGCTGGGAGTGTAGCTCGGAGGTAGAATGTCCCTGAGTTCGATCCCCAGAACCACACACACAAAAAAAAGACATTTAGCCCAGGCATGGTGGTGCACTCTTGTAATCTGAAACCAGAGGATCCAGGTTCAAGGCCAGCCTCAGCTACTTAGGGAGGTCCTCCGCAACCTAGACTCTGTTTCAAAATAAAGAATAAAAAACAGGACTAGGGGTGTATCTAGGACGTAGAATGCCCCTGGGGTTCAATTCCCAGTACCAAAATATATACACATACACACACACACACACACACACACATATATATATATACATATACATATATATGACATTTAGCTGGGCTCCTGATGACACACGTTTGGAATCCCAGTACTTAGGAGGCTGAAACAGGAGGATCGCAGGTTGGAGGACAACCTCGGTAAGTAGTGTGACTCCCATCAACCTAATGAGACCCTGTTTCCAAATAAAAATACAATAGGGCTGAGGGCATAGCTCAGAGGTAGAATGTCCCTGGGTTCAATCCCCAGTATTACAAAAAAAAAAAGACATTTAAAATTTATCTTTCAAGAAACAATCTTGAAAAAGACCCCTAGATGGGGCTATAACTTCACAAATACAATAGTCTGGAGCCTCTTCAACAAATTATGTAGCTTCTGAAGTCACAACCTTGCTGATTTAACTTTTTTTTTTTTTGCGGTACTGGGAATTGAACTCAGGGGCATTCCACCTCCGAGCTATACCCCCACCCCTATTTTTTATTCTTTATTTTAAAACAGGGTCTCACTAAGTTGTGGAGGGCCTCACTAGGTAGCTGAGGCTGGCCCCAGGCCCAGATCCTCTGGTCTCAGCCTCCCAAATGCTGGGATTACAAGCGTGCACCACCACACCCGGCTGTTTTAACTTTTTTTTTTTTAAACTCAGTATTATGCATACTACTCATAACTCAGGTAAAGCCCCAATTGTAATGTCTGAATAATGCCTTGGGCTAAATAATTTAATAAGTTAGGCACCCAAAATTAACAATTATAAATATATTTATTCCTATGTTTTTATTTTTGTTTCTGTGGGGAAAGACTCGAGTTAGGGAAGAGAAGATGAGGATTAGAAAACAACCAGGTACTTACCTGGGCCCAAAATGTTACGGCATCTTCTACGTGACTTCCAACCACATCTTCCACTAAAACCAAACCAGAATGCAAAGAAAATTAGAAATTAATCAGTATCATCTAGCTCTTACACCCACACCCACAAATAATTTTTAGCATCAGTACCTTTATTGTAATGTATATCTTCATCATCCATTTGGACAATTCCTGGAAAACTAAAACAATTTGATACTTTGAATTAGGTTATAATAATCCATCCATTCACAAAGAATAAAGACTAAGCCACATTCTTACAAGTGTATTTTGCCCTAAAGAAGTTATCAGAACTCAAACTCTAGACCGGGCATGGTGGCGTACACCTGTAATCCCAACACATGGATAAGCTGAGACATGTGGGCCACAGGTTTGAGGACAGCCTCAGCAACTTAGCAAGACTGAGAAACCTACCGAGACTGTTTCAAAACAAAAAGGCCTAAGAGTATAGCTTGGAGGCAGAGCACCCCAACAAACAATTCCCAGTACCACAAACAAAAATTGAAAAAAAAAAAAATCAATTGACCCAGAAATTGTAAAACCAAACTAGAAACTGTATGGGAAGGTTATATATTTCTCTGGAAGGCATTAAGTCTTAAACTTAGTAAAAATGAAAGTATTTACTTTAGAAATCCCACCTCTCTCCCTATGAAGCTATTTTCTAGAATAGTTTTTAAATCTTATTTTTAAATGACGTGCCCGCATGATGATGAACTGCTTCTGTACCCACCTCCTGCAAACGTGGGTTAATTATCAAAAATGGTATGTCCAGATCTCCACTATAAAATGATAATTTGTAAGAGGTAGGCAAGGGATAGCTCCCCCACACTTGGGAGGTGGGCTTTAGAAAGGCACAAAATTTGTGGGACAGGAAACAAACACTTGCAGCCCGGTATAGACCTGTGTGCTCTCGTCTTCAACAACCACCGACCATAAACTTCAGGCTGAAGTTTATGCAAGCCGCGTTTGCATCCTGCACTACACTCAGAAACCCGGGTGTGAGCCGCCCCTCTGCGGGGGCGGAGGGCCAGGGAGCAGGCCTCGTCCAGGCGTGGAGGCCTCAAGTGCAACCAGCCTCAAGTCAAGTGCAACCAGCCGCGAAAACACAGCCCTGGAGGAGGCGGCCGTCGCGCTTGCCACAAGGACCACCACTGACCTCACACTTTCGGCCACAGACGGTCTAGAAAAGTGCCCCTGGCCCCACATGCTGGGCCCCGAGCCCGCCGCCCAGCACAGCAGCCAGCCCTCCCACTGCACCCGTTGAGCACGTGCAGACGCTTACCGCACGTGCTTTCGCGGCTCAGGGCCCACACTGCGCCTGCGCGCGCGCCGCAGCGCCATCCAGGAGCGGTGTCACGTGCGCTCCGCTCGGAGGCCTCGGGCCTGGGTGAGGCTGCAGGTGCGACCTCACCGGCCGCGCCGACGGGAGCTCACTGAGGCTGCGCGGAGGGGAGGGGCTTCACAGGCCGGGGTGATGTAACAGCAACGACGCAAGATTGCATGGGGTTTCCCAAGTTTTTCCCGCGGGCTTAAATGTCGAAACTCCAAGATCGGAAAATAAAAAATAAAATAGGGCTGGGGGTGTAGCTCAGAGGTAGAATGCCCCTGGTGCTTCGCTCCGCAGTACCGCAAAAAGAATACGGCTAGGGGAGTAACTTGGAGGTAGAATGCCTCTGGGTTCTATCCAAAGTACCAAAATAAATAAATACATAAATGAAAATGCTGC
This sequence comes from Graphiurus murinus, assembly GCA_004027655.1. Classification (NCBI taxonomy): domain Eukaryota; kingdom Metazoa; phylum Chordata; class Mammalia; order Rodentia; family Gliridae; genus Graphiurus; species Graphiurus murinus. The sequence goes on from PVLC010024020.1 coordinate 23,308, forward strand.
TCACATCAGTAGCTTTACACGCATTTGTCACCCAGCCTTAGCGTATGTCTCTCCCTCTCACCGTTTTCTTGTTTTGATTTCATGAGGTTAAAGAGAGGAAAATTGCCGGGCATGATGGCACACACTGGTAATCTAAGTACTTGGGAGGCTGAGACGGGTGACCTTGAAACAGAGTCTCACTAAGTTGTTGAGAGCCTTGCTAAATTGCTGAGCCCAGCTGCAAACTTGCAATCCTCCTGTCTCAGCCTCTCAAGTACTGGAATTACAGACTGTATCACCACACCTAGCATTTCTCAGGGATTTTGGGGGGGATGTTGTAATTTGTTGGGTTTGTTTGTTTCGTGGTAATGGGGATTGAACCCAGAGGCAGTCCACCTCCCAGCCCTCTTTTTTTTTTTAATTTATTTTGAAATTGTCTTACTAGGTTGCTAAGAGTCCTACTAAATTGTTGAGGCTGTTCTTGAATTTGTGATCCTCCTGTCTCATCCTCATTACAGGCATGTACCACCATGCCCAGCTTGTTATTTTTTGCTTTGTTTGTTTTGTTTTGTTTTGTTTTTGTATATGTGTGGTATTGGGGATTGAACCTAGGTACATTCTCTGAACTATACCCTCAGCCCTTTTTATTTTTTATTTTGAAACAAAGTCTCACTAAGTTGCTGAGGGTCTTGCTAAATTGCTGAGGCTGGTCTCAAACCTGCAATCCTCCTATGTCAGCCTTGGGTACTGGGATTACAGTACTTGGGTACTAGGATTACAGCCATACTCCCCCATACCACGTGACAGTTCTCAGGTTTTTTGGAGTTTTTTTGTTTTTGTTTTTGTTTTTTTTTGTTTTTTGTTTTTTGTTTTTTGTTTTTGCAGTACTGGGGATTGAACTCAGGGGCATTCTACCTCCGAGCTACACCTCCAGCCCTATTTTTTATTCTTTATTTTGAAACCAAGTCTCACTAAGTTGCGGGGTGCCTCACTGGGTAGCTGAGACTGGCTACCCGGATCCTCTGGTCTCAGCCTCCCAAATGCTGGGATTACAAGCATGCGCCACCACGCCCGGCTAGTTCTCAGGTTTTTTAAGAGGTAAGGTGGGAGCAATTATACGACTCAAATATCTTAAACAGCTGACCTTCTCTCTAGTTCCTCGGAACATCATGAACTTAAACTTGTTCACAGACTCATGCCTCAATGCCCATTGGTCATATCTACTAGGCCCTAGGCCTCAGATAGTTATGATCCACAACTTCTTTTTTTTTTTTTTTTTTTTCCAGAAGTGGGGATGGAACCCAGAGACATTCTACCTCGGAGCTATACTCCCAACCCCATTTTTAAATTATTTTGAAACAGGGTCTCACTGAGTTGCAGAGGGCCTCACTAAGTAACTGAGGCTAGCAGCAAACCTGTGATCCTCCTGTCTCAGCCTCCCAAGTACTGGGTTACAAGTGTGCGACACCACGCCCACAACTTAACCTTCAAGATTTCTGCATCTCATTGTCTATTTACATTGATGCCAGAGGGCCCAGGCTAATGGCAGCATTTTCTATCGTCAGTTCTAGCCTGTAGAGGTCAGCCACTGCCAACTTCAGGATCCTCTCAACCATTACATGTCTTATTGCCTTCGTTATGGGTGTCATCTGGGCCTTCCCAGGGAAAATCCAGGTGCTATCTTCCCCAGTTAAAAACAATAAATCCATAGCCGGGCGTGGTGGCGCACGCTTGTAATCCCAGCATTCGGGAGGCTGAGACCGGAGGATCCGGGTTCGCAGCCAGCCTCAGCTACCCAGTGAGGCACTCCGCAACTTAGTGAGACTCGGTTTCAAAATAAAGAATAAAAAATAGGGCTGGGGGTATAGCTCGGAGGTAGAATGCCCCTGAGTTCAATCCCCAGTACCG
>PVLC010024021.1:0-25098 GCA_004027655.1 Graphiurus murinus
GGGGGGGGGGGGGGGGGGGGGGGGGGGGGGGGGGGGGGGGGAGCGGGATTCTTTTCTCTTCCTAAGTCTAAATTCCTAACTAATAATATTTCTATGGCTCTAGCTGTTCCTTCCCATATCAATATTATACCCAATCTGTGGAAAAGCTGCATCACAAACATGCGCCATTAGTTAAGAAAAGAATTAAATGAAAAGAGGTAGGTTTTCCTCGTTTTCATTAAAATTTTTTTTCTGCTGTTCTTCCTGGATTGGTAAAATGAAAGTTCCAAAAATAGAATCAGTTGTTTCTAGGAAAGAATGAATTTTGAATAGTACTTTATAGTTTACAAAGTGATTTTGAATTCATTAACCTATAAACTTTGCTCCAAAACAGTCAAACACAGGAGAGTACAAAAGAGACCTGCTAAGTAAGTCCTGTATCACTGAGCTACATCCCCAGCGCCATTCCCCATGTAATCCCTTCTTTGATAACTGGGGTTTAGCCAAGGGGCATTGTACCTCTAATTTATGCTCTCAGCCCTTTTTATTTTGAAAGGTCTCTAAGTTGCTGAAACTAGTCTTGAACCTACAATCCTCTTGTCTCACTCAGCCTCCCAAGTACTGAGATTATGGGTATGTGAACCCACACTCCTTTTTTTTTTTCTTGTGGGTCTTGCTGAGTTGCACAGACTGGCTTTGAATTTGTGATCCTCCTGCCTCAACCTCTGAAATAGCTGGGATTATAGGTATGTTCCAATATACTGGGCTAGGTTTGTGATTTTCGTCACACTAATTTCACAAGTTTCTAAACATAATTTGGCTAGGATTGAAAAACAAATGCAAGGTAATTTTTAGAGCCAAGACTAGGGGGAAAAAATCATGCCTTGAAAAGGGGAGGGAGAAGTACAGTAAATACTTTTTTCTACTGCTTTACGTGACCTCAAAGTTCAGTGGAAACCTCTCACATATTACAGAGAATTAGAAATCGAGGAATAGATTACCTGAATCAGTGGATTATGAGAGTATCATAAGATGGCAGCTATTTGAAGGCTTGTCTGAGGATAAGGATCTGCTTTCAAAAAGGCTACCTCCCTTGGCCCAAGCTTCTCCCCAAGATTTCTCCAGGGACCTAAAAACTTCAGGGGTCAATGGGGCTTAGCACATTGCTGTGATCTCAGTACTTGGGAGATTAAGACAGGCAGATTTGTGGACAGCCTCAGCAACTGGGGGTGTAGCTCAGAAGTAGAATGTCCCTGGGTTCAATCCCTAGTACCACATACACAGATAAATTCCTCTAGGACCATTCAGTTGAAAGAGCCTGGCCTCTGTCTTTTATGATGTAGTTTCTGGTCACTGACTGTCACTTCTGCTTTTTCTATTCTTTAGCAAAAAAGAATTCCTTTTCTAAAGTGCTTTGTTAATGAAGCTCTTACCTGGGGGAGGGAAAATTAGGCTCCACCTTTTAAAAGGTAGAATTACCACCACGGTATGTGGACATATTGTCACCGTAGGGAAGGAAAAGATGGCTTATGTGCTTTAACCATTTCTTTGAACAAATTCTACTAAGTGTAGACAGTGAAAACACTGTGGTAGGATATTTAATATGAGAATTTCCCCCATTCAGATTCAATCATTTGGGTATTGAACCTTCAGATTAAAAAATAGAACTTTGAAAACTAAAATCAGATCAGTTAAACTTTTAATTGGGCTCCATGTGTAAATATAGCTATTAATAAATGGGTTTATATAGTAAAAATTACAGTAGTATTATCATAGTATTTTCATATTAATGGAATTTTAATATGATTGCTGTAGATTTCCAACTGATACCATACAGCGCTCAAAATGGATTGGGGCTGTTAATCGTGTGGACCCCAGAAGCAAAAAGATTTGGATTCCAGGACCAGGTGCTATACTGTGTTCAAAACATTTTCAAGAAAGTGACTTTGAGTCCTATGGCATAAGAAGAAAGCTGAAAAAAGGAGCTGTGCCTTCCGTTTCCCTATACAAGGTATTTAAATCTAGGTGGAAACAAATCTAAATCTTGCAGAGCCTTTTAAAATCAAAATAGCCCACATTATAGCTAGAACTGGGAGATAAGAAAACTCCAAGTCTTAAAAATAAGTCCTATAATTTTAAATGCTTTAAAAATTAGTGGTATAATTACAAAAATCAACTAGTAGATCAAAATAACCTTGGAGTTTAGCCTTTCCTTAAGTAGGTGCCAGCTTTCTAATACATTGAAATTATTTACCTTTTTTTGCCTCCTAATAATGTTACTGACCCTTACCAAAACTATGCTCAATTGTTAGCATTACTATAGGATAAAGTATATGGAAAATATGAAACTTTCTGTGAGTGAGTCATTTTTATTTGCATGACATTTTTCTCTTGTTTTTCTTTTTGCCTTTTGATTTTGCACTTTCTGCATAGTCTGCAAGTCACCAAAGTGTTCTATCCTGACATTAACCTCAGCTCTCTCCAGCTCTTTGGGGGTCTCCTTTCAGTTTAATCTCATTCTCCTCTACATAGTTGGCATCATTCAAATTCATATGTTCCATGAGTTTCCTATTAATTGATCTGTGCATTTCTAGCTGCCCTGAATTCTCTTCAAACCTTATATACTTCATAAATGATAAACTGACCTGTTTCATAATTTTTTATGAAAGCCAAAAATTTCTAATATTGAGTTTTACACAAATTATTTTATTGTAACCTCAAAACAACTCTATCGTATCCACATTCACAGATTAAGACAAGGAATTGTAGAGTTTAAGTGCTAGTTAATAAGGGAGGGAACTAGCATTCAAATCCAGGTCTCTCTTCATTCCATAGCCCATGCTCTGTCCATGCCTTCTTTTTTTACCCAAATAACTTCCCTTTCCCCTCCATTAAAGCATATTGTTCCTTTATTTTATTTATTTATTTAATTTTTTATTCTTTATTTTGAGACAGAGTCTCACTAAGTTGCAGAGTGCCTCACTAGGTAGCTGAGGCTGGCTGCGAACCCGGATCCTCCAGTCTCAGCCTCCCGAATGCTGGGATTACAAGCGTGCGCCACCACACCAGGGCATATTGTTCCTTTAAAGAATTACTCAAAACTCATTTTCAGGAAACCTTCCCAAATTGCTACCACCTTCCTCCAGTTAATCCTTTCAGAAACTTTCCCCATCAAATTAATATTTCTGTATAGATGCAAAAACAAAGCCAAAGGGAAAATAAACCCAACAATTTGTTGTCCTCTAGATTGTGCATTTTAAAAATTCAGGGGAGGTAACCCTTTCTTTCATATCTGATTCCCCACAGCCACCAAGTGAGTATAATGTAACCGGTATTATTTTTATAAGGAATCTCCTGTTTGATTTCTAAAAAAACCTTAGTTTTATATTTGTCATAGGTTCCTCATAGTGTCCACCTTAAAGGTAAAGCAAGACAGAAAATACTAAAAGAACCACTTCTAGACAACTCTCAAGAGGTTGCTACAGAGGACCATAACTACAGTTTAAAGAGTCCATTGGCAGTAGGTATAGAGAAGCTGGCTGAGGTGCAACAAATGTTACAAGTGTCCAAAAAAAGAGGGATCTCTGTGAAAAACTACAGGATGATCAAGAAAAGAAAGGGATTACAATTAATCGATGCACTTGTAGAAGAAAAACTACTTTCTGAAGAAACAGAGTATCTGCTACGAGCACAATTTTCAGGTATCTCTACCAATAACCTGTAATATATGCAAAATAACTATTTTTCTAAAATATCATTAAATATTTACTTTGCCATTGTCTGTGAAAACAAGGTAACTATTTTCAGCTGGGAAGTGAAAACTCTGGGTGGCCAGTGGTGTAAACAAGAATGAAAAGTAATCACAGTCCTTTATATTTCATAGTTCCAATTTTACAAGTAACATGTTAAACCGGGCGTGATGCGCACGCTTGTAATCGCAGCATTTGGGAGGCTGAGACTGGAGGCTGCTTAGTGAGGCCCTCCGCAACTAAGAGACCCTGTTTCAAAAATAAAGAATAGGGCTGGGGCTGTAGCTCAGAGGAAGAATGCCCCCCGGTTCCATCCCCAGTATCGCAAAAAAAAAAGTAACATGTTTATTATAGAAAAAGTGAAGAAATATTTAAGTGATTAAAAAATGCATAATCCCCCTCCCCAGAAATGAGGTCATATGGTTTATTCAGCTTTCTGTATTTCTTACTTTTTATAATAGCTATACCCATAATACTGCAAATTCTTTATACATAGTTTAATTGCTACATAAGTTTTTTGGGGTTTTTTTTGCGGTACTGGGGACTGAACTGAGGGGCATTCTACCTCCAAGCTATACCCCCAGCCCTATTTTTTATTCTTTATTTTGAAACCGGGTCTCACTAGGTGGCGGAGTGCCTCACTAGGTAGCTGAAGCTGGCCGCGAACCCGGATCCTCCGGACTCAGCCTCCCGAATGCTGGGATTACAAGCGTGCGCCACCACGCCCGGCTCATAAGTTATTACCAAAATCTCTTTGCAGTAGAGTTGAACTAGACAATTTGCAAAATCACTTTGAGGTTGGAAATTATCAATCTTCCAATTTTTTTTTAAGTAGTCTATAAAATAAATATGTAAAAACATAGACTAGTCTTCTATGTGAAATAGGAAGAGAGGCAAAGTAAGAATTGCCAACTTAACTCTTTGAAAACAACAGAGATTTTGGATTTATATTCTTGGAAAAGAGAAGCCTATCCTGTTTTTAGAAAAAAGTAGTTATCTCCAAAGTGGGAGAATTTTCAGTGTTTTTCTAAGAGGAGAACAGAGATAATAAATAGGAGTCCTCACAAGAACAGAGGATTTTTTTTTCTCTCAATGAGAGGCAAGATGGTCTGTGTTTCATCTGAATAGTATGCTATCCCCAGAAATGTATCTCATCAAATTTTTACTCTCAGATAAATAGTAATCAGGAAACAACAAAACAAAAAGTCCTCATAATCTAGAGGCTTAATATGATCCTGTGATTTCATCTTCAGGCTGCTGATGAATAGTATGGCATGATTAAATCGAAATATTTTTCTTTAATGCAGGATGCAAGGTGAATAGGATAAATTGGTCAAGGGGGCCTAAGTGAACAGTAATCTTTAAACAAATTCAGTTAAAATGTAGCTGTATTTGTATTTGCATTTTCAAGGCCAGTCACTTTGTATGCAAATGCGATGAAGATGTTCTATCAAATTTTTCATTAAAACAAATATATATTTCAACAGATTTTAAGTGGGAGTTGTATAACTGGAGAGAAACAGCGGAGTACTCCACTGAAATGAAACATTTTGCATGCACACTCTACTTGTGTAGTAGCAGAGTCTATGACTATGTAAGAAAAATTCTTAAGCTGCCTCATTCGTCCATCCTCAGAACGTAAGTGGATTACTTTTCTGATGTTAAAACTACATTTTAACATCAAATATTAAAGGGTGAAAATGTTAATGGTCAAAACTATTGTGTGTGTGTTTTTTTTTTTCCTTCTGTAATAGTGGAAAACCAAGTAGATGGTTAACAGAGGATGACAGACTAAAGTTGAATTTTTAAAAACCCTTGACTTAGAGGTATCTCCCTAATTTCTACTTGTCATACATCTTTCTTTTTGCGGTACTGGGGACTGAACTCAGGGGCATTCTACCTCCGAGCTATACCCCCAGCCCTATTTTTTATTCTTTATTTTGAAACCGAGTCTCACTAAGTTGCGGAGTGCCTCACTAGGTAGCTGAGGCTGGCCGCGAACCCGGATCCTCCGGTCTCAGCCTCCCGAATGCTGGGATTACAAGCGTGTGCCACCACGCCCGGCTCATACATGTTTTTTTAATGCTTACCTTCATCAGACACCTCTTAATTTTTTCTATACTGATATTGGGCAAAACAGTGGGAAGACCTAATGATCTTATAGAAAAACACTTAAGACAACTAGCATCATGGAGCTATGGGGCTACATTCTTCCCAGGCAGTTTTAAGCCACCCAGCTAACTCCTTAATAATCATTATCATTCCATAACTAAGCTAGTAAATATTTGTTAATTTAAAATGTTTACGAGAATGCGAATTAAAATTGGTGTGAACTTTCTTAAGGACAGCTTGGGACTTTTTTTTTTTTTTTTTCCTGGTAATGGGGATTGAACCCAGGGGCATTCCACCTCCAAGCTATACCCCCAGTCCTATTTTTTTTTTAATTTATTTTGAAATAAGGCCTCATTAAGTTGCGGAGGACCTCACTAAGTAGCTGAGGCTGGCTAGGCCAAACCTGTGATCCTCCTGTCTCAGCCTCCCAAGTACTGGGATTACAAGCGTGTGCCACTATGCCCAGCAGGGACTATGGATTTTAAATTGACTCCCCCCATTATATGCTCCGGAAATAAAAAAATGTGTATTGATTTCATATTAAACTTGGGTTCATTTTTAACAGTGCATGCATAAATAAACTTATGTGCATCCTTTTCCTAGGAATTAGAGAACCTGAATATGTGTATATGTGCATGTGTGTATACACATACATTGTGGAACTTTTTATATTGTCTAAAAAAAAATTGAAACAACCCAAAAGTTTTATGGTATGGTAGTGTATTATGTACACATTTAAAATGTTGCTGTAGGTTTATTTAAGGATATATAAAAATTTGTCTATAACATTACTCTTAAGTGAAAATTAGCTTCAATATAATTTTTGAAAATTATATTTAAGTATGTATACATAAAGACAAATAACTTTCTGAAATATAAGCTATGACATTTTACTTTCTTTACATTTTTTGTATTTTAGGCTAAAAAAGAAAAGAATGTAGGTAGGTATGGTAGTGCACCTCTGTAATCCCAGTACTTGGGAGGCTGAGACTGGAAAATCACAGGTTCAAGGCCAGCCTCATTTATTTAGCATGGCCCTCAGCAATCTAGTGAGACTATGTTCAGATTTTTTTTTACTTTTTTTCATTGTCAGGGAAATAGAAAAGTTTAAGAGAGAAATAAGGCTAGGGTGTAGCTCAGAGACAGAATGCCCCTGGGTTCAATCTCCAGTACACGTGCGAACACACACACACACACACACACACACACACACACACACCCCATATATACATATGTACATACATACATACCTTTCTTCTTGTTTTCAAGACCTCATTCTTGTAGCTGTGGATGTACTATTTCGATTTCTAAGCAAACCCAACAGAACCTAAGGCATATTTATTTATTTGTTTATTTATTTGTTTATTTATTTATTTATTTATGTTACTGGGGATTGAACTCAGAGGCATTCTACCTCCAAGCTACATCCCCAGCCCTATTTTTTATTCTTTTAATTTGAAACAGGGTCTCACTAAGTTGCGGAATGCCTCACTACGTAGCTAAGACTGGTCTTGAACCTGGATCCTCTGGTCTCAGCCTCCCAAATGCTGGGATTACAAGCGTGTGTGACCACGCCCAGCCTCAGGCACATTTAAAACCCATTTAAATTTAAACTTACTAAGTAGTTTCTTTTTTTTTCTTTTTTTAATTTTATTGAACTCGGACATTCTACCTCCAAGCTAAACCCCCAGCCCTATTTTTTTTATTCTTTATTTTGAAACGGGGTCTCACTAAATTGGGGAGGGCTGAGCCTCCCAAATGCTGGGATTACAAGCATGCGCCACCACACCCGGCTACTAAGTTTCATTACACACTCTTGCCTATGCAATACATTTGCATCTGTGGTGTACTTCTGTCTCCTAAATAGATAGCAACTTATAGTCAAAGTATGTCTTTTGCATCCTATAAATATTTTCCAAACTGTTAGTGCATGAAGTCAATTTAGTGTATCATAATTGCCATTACAGTATAAAACAGGTACATAGATTTCTAATATATATAAAGGTGCATTGTATATGGTAAGCATTTTTTTTTTTAATTGAAACTTCTAGGTTGCATAAGAGCAGACAGCTTCTATAGGTACAATTTTGATGCAGTAAAGAGTGAGAAAGGCATTGAACTGCTGGGTATTAGGAAAGCTGAGGTTCATATTTATTATTAACAGGACAATACAGGTCAATTTGCTTAACCTCTCCCTCTCTCCCAGATTCCTAACCTAGAAAATGGGGTAGATGTACTTACTATGTGCCCTCAAAGCTTTCTTCCCATTAAACAGTTTTCTCATTTCAGTGAATTTACAGGTAAGATTGGCTTATGATCTGCATTATTAAAAGATCATTTAGCCGGGCGTGGTGGCGCACGCTTGTAATCCCAGCATTCGGGAGGCTGAGACCAGAGGATCCAGGTTCACGGCCAGCCTCAGCTACCTAGTGAGGCACTCCGCAACTTAGTGAGACTCGGTTTCAAAATAAAGAATAAAAAATAGGGCTGGGGGCATATCTCGGAGGTAGAACGCCCCTGAGTTCAATCCCCAGTCCGCAAAAAAAAAAAAAAAGATCATTTAGAATCAAATGGTAGTTGATTTATATACTTTTATTTTTGTTTTTGTTTTGTGGTGTTGGGGATTGAATGGGGGGGGGGGCTTTACCATTGAACTCCATCTCTAGCACTTTTTATTTTTTATTTTGAAAAAGGCTCACTTAAGTTGCCAATGCTAACCTTTCACTTGTGATTCTCCTGCCTCAGCCTTCGGAGTACCTGAGATTACAGGCATGCACGACTGCACCTGGCTGATTTTTATATATTTTAAAGAATAAGTGAGCCCAGTGTGGTGGCTCATGCCTATAATCTCAGTACTTGGAAGGATGAGACTGGAGGAACACAGGTTCAAGCCCAGCGTCAGCAACTTCCACATAGTGAGACTCTGTTTGAAAATAAAAAGTAAAATAGGGCTGGGGGTGTATCTCAGAGGTAGAATACCCCTGGGTTCAATCCCTAGTATCTAAATAAATAAATAATATGTTGTAGTGTGTTTGCATCTTAAAATAATATTTTGTGTTTCTTGGTTTCTCTATTATTTCTCTAATATTATTTATTCTCAGTTTATTATGATTTCATTGTAACTCTAAGCTTGAAAATACATTTTTTGTTTAGGTTTTACATTTTTCACTTTTTCTGTTTCCTAGGTGGCTATCCAAATGCAAACCTAGTCCAGGATTCAACAGCAACATTTTTTCTTTTCTTCAGCAAAGAGTAGAGAATGGAAACCATCAGTATGAGTATTGCTCCCTGATAATCAAAGGTCTGTCTCTCAAGCAGCAACTTCAGTGGGATCCCAGCAGTCACAGTTGGCAAGGGTTTATGGACTTTGGTCTCGGAAAACTTGATGCCGATGAAACTCCGCTTGCCTCAGAAACAATTTTATTAATGGCAGTGGGTATTTTTGGTCATTGGAGAACACCTCTTGGTTACTTTTTTGTAAACAGAGCATCTGGATACTTGCAAGCTCAGCTGCTTCGTCTGACTATTGGCAAACTGAGTGACATTGGAATCACTGTCCTGGCTGTTACATCTGATGCTACAGCTCACAGTGTTCAAATGGCGAAAGCATTGGGGGTACATGTTGACGGAGACAACATAAAGTGTACATTTCAGCATCCTTCATCTTCTAGCCAGCAGATTGCATACTTCTTTGATTCTTGCCACTTGCTGAGATTAATAAGAAATGCATTTCAGAATTTTCAAAGCATTCAGTTTCTTAATGGCACAGCACATTGGCGGCACCTTGTGGAGTTGGTGGCCTTAGAAGAACAGGAATTGTCAAACATGAAAGGAATCCCAAGTAAACTTGCAAATCTGAAAAATCACGTACTGAAAATGAATTGTACTGCCCAACTCTTTAGTGAGGGCGTAGCCAGTGCATTAGAATATTTGCTGTCATTAGGCCTGCCTCCTTTTCAAAACTGTATTGGTACCATTAACTTTTTACGCTTAATTAACAGTCTGTTTAATGTTTTTAATAGTAGGAACTGTTATGGAAAGGGACTTAAAGGGCCTCTATTGCCTGAAACTTTTAAAAAAATAAATCACTTATTAATTGAAGCCAAGACTATTTTTCTTACATTATCTGACAGTAACAATAATCAGATCATTAAAGGTAAGCGAAAACTAGGATTCCTGGGATTTTTGCTAAATGCTGAGAGCTTGAAATGGCTCTACCAAAATTATGTTTCCCCAAAAGTCATGCCTTTTCCATATCTTCTGACTTACAAATTCAGTCAAGATCATATGGAATTATTTCTAAACATGCTTAGGCACTTACTAGTAACCAGTTCTGGCATTACCTGCATGGCATTCCAGAAAGCTTACCATAATTTGGCAACCAGATACAGATTTCAAGATGAAGTTTTTCTAAGTGAAGTCAGTATTTTTGATATTTCAATTGCTCGAAGAAAAGACTTGGCCCTTTGGACAATTCAACGTCAGCATGGTATCAGCATTATAAAACCTCTCTTTCACAAAGAGGATATTTGCCAAGGCTGGTCTAATTGTTCACTAAGTGAGGCATTACTAGACTTATCAGATTGTAGGCGAAGTCTCACCTATTATGCAGGTAATATTGCCAGTAGATTATCAACTGTTTTAACATGTGAAGACTGCGTCAGTGCACTGTACGCATCGGATCTTAAAGTTTCTAAAATTGGGTCACTATTATGTGTTAAAAAGAAGAATGGTTTGCATTTTCCTTCAGAAAGTCTGTGTCGGGTCATAAATATTTGTGAGCGAGTTCTAAGAACCCATTCAAGAATGACAGTTTTTGAACTAGCTCCTAAACAGATGGAATTATACCTTCAGGAGAAAATATTACATGAGCTTTCTGTGAATACTTATCTTTTTGTAGATTTAGATGAGCATTTCTTCGATGGAGAAGTTTGTGCTATCAATCACTTTGTAAAGTTGCTAAAGGATATCATAATCTGTTTCCTAAATATCAGAGCCAAAGATGTAGCTCAGCATCCGTTAAAACATTATTTAGAAAGAGTAGAAATGAGAACCGCATCACAGAAACACTGTTCATTTTTACAAGATTACTGATGTTCAAGTTTTGCTAAAATCAGTAAATCCAGGCATTTTGTAAGTAACGATGGGTATGTAGTTAAATGAGAGCCCTAAAATATATTAACATTTTTGTTAAGAATATTTGGTCAACTTTTTTTTTTGGTACTGGGAATTGAACCCAGGGCATTTCTACCTCCCGAACCTTGTTTTTATTCCTTATTTTGAAACAGGTCAAACTAAGTTGCTAAGGGCCTCACTAAGTTGCTGAGGCTGACCTAGAACCTGCCATCCTCCCATCTAAACCTCCCAAGTACTGGGATTACAGGTATGTGCCACCATGTCTGGCTGGTCAACATTTTTTTTTTAAGCTCACATTACCATATTTTATAAATTGACCATTCCACACAATGGAAAGGTTTGCACTTACGACTTATGTCATAAACCCCTCATACTTTGGTATGACCTGCAACATTAAGGAGTTTTCCAAAATGTACAAAGTAGTAAGTCTATAGGAATAGACCATCAGTAAACTGCTATCTCTGAAGTTGCTCCTATAAGACTGAGTAATTTAGCTGGGGTACTGGGGATTGAACTCGGGCATTCTACCTCCGAGCTATACCCCCAGCCCTACTTTTTATTCTTTATTTTGAAACAGGGTCTCACTAAGTTGCAGAGTGCCTCACTAGGTAGCTGAGGCTGGCCGCGAACCCGGATTCTCTGGTCTCAGCCTCCCAAATGCTGGGATTACAAGCGTGTGCCACCACGCCCGGCTCATACTTTTAATTTGTACAGAGAGAGTAACAATTCAGCCACCTAAGCATTGACTCCTTTTATAGACTACATTTCCTAAAAGAGCTTTGGTTTATGACTCTTTAGAATGTTGACAAATTAACTATAAAACTTTAAATTTTTACTTAAGTTGTGATTTGAGTATTAGGTTAAAGTAAAATGTCAAATACCACAAAGATCCCCTTGTCCCAGGGTACTCTAAAGTATAAATAAATTTTCAAGCTAAAGGTAAGTACATGAACCATGAGATTGTTCCTTGTGTTGCAGCCAACCTGAGGAGTACATTCTGGGGGAAAAAAAAGGTGATGTGGTTTTCACTATCCAAGTCCCCAGGCTTCAGAGTTTTACTTTTGAATAAAATAGAGTGAATGTTTAACTTGTCACCTGTTGAAAGAGCCGAGTGCTCATCAGAGAATGGGGAGAAGCCTTTTATTTCAATTTCTGCTCTTTCTAGAGTCCACTTGTTTTTTGCAGGTAGGCTAAAATAATGAAACATATATTCAGTATTAAATGAATAATAGAATATCATACCATGTGTTTAATAAATTGGATAAAGGTGAGGCAATGGATAGGAGAATTTTATCTTAATTATATAATAGGATTTTTTCCCCCCAGAAATTTAAGAGAGATTTACATCTGAAAAGTGGAAGCATAATACTAAGGACAATTTTCCCCATTGCCTCACACTTATTTTTTAAAAGATAATAGAAAAGCCGGGTGTGGTGGCACATGCTTGTAATCCCAGCATTTGGGAAGCCGAGACCAGAGGATCCGGCTTCAGCCAGCTTCAGCTACCTAGTGAGGCACTCCGCAACTTAATGAGACCCAGTTTCAAAATAAAGAATAAAAAATAGGGCTGGGGTGTAGCTCGGAGGTAGAATGCCCCTGAGTTCAATCCCCAGTACTGCAAAAAAAAAAAAAAAAAAAAAAAAAAAGAAAAGCAAAAGGGTATGTATACTCTCATAAATGGGAATATGCTAATGGGTAAAATAAGAAACGAGCATATTATTAACTCCTATTTGTAAAACGTCTTTTGTCATTGAATGAGTGTTCACAAAGTACAGTTAATCCTAATATGAAACCTTAAAATTACAAAAGATTAATGATAAGGTAAAAGTTATATACATGTGCATATATATATATATATATATATATATACTGAAATTCCCCTTAAAAAGTCTATTTTGATGTTTGTTTATTCTACCTCAAAGGCTTACATTTTGAAATGTAATGTAGGATATTTTGTTTGTAAATGACATTTAATTTATTGCTTATATAAAAGCAAGTTTTGTATACTATATAGCAAGGTTCACATGTATAGTATCTATTGCTCTTGCTATTAAATTTGACTAATGTGCTAATATATTCTATATTTGAAAAAATTAGTATTTTGTATTATTCCTTTCAGTGCCAGATAAATTGGGCAAATGCTGGAGATAAGAATATTTCTGTTACTGCCTGTAGTCCAGTTAGTTGCTCTCACACTATCAGCTTTACCTAATATGATATGCTTTGCAGTAAAACAATCATATTTTACTAGGGAAATTGGTTATAATTTCTACACTGTATCTTGCCTTTATTTTTGAGAGAAAAATATTCTCTTTAAAAATTTATTGCCAGAGAGCCAGGCATGGTGGTGCACGCTTGTAATCCCAGCATTCGGGAGGCTGAGACCAGAGGATCTGGGTTCGCGACCAACCTCGGCTACCTAGTGAGGCACTCCGCAACTTAGTGAGACTCGGTTTCCAAATAAAGAATAAAAAATAGGGCTGGGGGTATAGCTCGGAGGTAGAATGCCCCTGAGTTCAATCCCTAGTACTGCAAAAAAAAAAAAAAAAAATTTATTGCCAGGCATGGTGGCACACCTATAATTCCAGTACTTGAGAGGCTGAAAAAGGAGGATTCCAGGTTCAAGGATAGCAACCGCAACCTAGCAAGACCCTGTTTCGAGATAAAAATAAATAAAATGGGCCTGAGAGTGTACCTCAGAGGTAAAATGCCCCTGGATTCAGCCGGGCGTGGTGGCGCACGCTTGTAATCCCAGCATTTGGGAGGCTGAGACCAGAGGATCTCTGTTCTCTGCCAGCCTCAGCTACCTAGTGAGGCACTCCGCAACTTAGTGAGACCCGGTATCAAAATATAGGATAAAAAATAGGGCTGGGGGTATAGCTCGGAGGTAGAATGCCCCTGAGTTCAATCCCCAGTACCAAAAAAAAAAAAAAAAATGCCCCTGGATTCAATCCCCAGTACCACCATCAAAAAAAGGAAAAAAAAAAAAAATTATCCACTTTACTTTCAAGCAAATAGTGCTGGGACAACTGGATATCCACATGTAAAAGAATCAACTCAAAATGAATCAATGACCTCAATGTAAGAAAATCGAGTAAATATTTGAGGCTTGGATTAGGTATTAGTTTCCTAAAACAACAAAAACATGAGCAACTAAAGGAAATAATTAGACTTCATCAAAATTAAAAACGTGCTTCAAAGGGATGCCATCAAGAATAAAAACAACCTATTAAATGAAAGGAAAAATTTGCTAATCATTTGTTTTATAAAAGATTTGATTCTAGAGTATCAAATAATTATTACAACAAAAATGGACAAATAACCAAAGTTTTTATATGGGTAAAAAATACGAATAGACATCATCAAAGGAGATACTCAAATGGCCACAAAACATTAACTATACTATAGTTCATCCCATTAGACATCTCGCAAATTCAAATCAAATCACAGTAAAATGTCTACACCAACTAGCAAGGCTATTGAAAGCAACAAATGATGGCAAGAATGGAGAAATTGGGACCCTCATTTACCATTGGTGAGAATGTAAAATAGCAACAGCCTGGCCACTTCCCAAAAGGTTAAACGGTTACCTGAGAGCCAGCAGTGCTCCTAGGCATAAATAACCAAGAGAAATGAAAATGTCCACACAAACTAAACGATAGCCAAAAAGTGGAAAGAAAAACTAAATGTTGACTAATACGTGGATAAATAAAAATGCTAAAACTTCTTACAAATGATGGCACTTTTGCATTCAGACTCAAAATGTGTGAATTTCCAATTGCTGTACCTCCTCCCCAGCACTTGGAATTGTCAGGTTTGGTTTTGCTTGCAGTAGCTATTATACTAGGTGTGTAGTGATATTTCGTTGTGCTTTTCATTTGCATGGTTAATGATGCTGAGCACTTTTTCATCTGCTTCTTTGCCATCCTTTTATCTCCTTAGGTGAAATGTCTGTTCAGGTCTTTTGCCCATATGTTGGAAGGTTGGTTGTTTTCTTGTTATATATTCTGGGTATTTGTACATTATCAGATATGCAAATATACTTTCCCAGTTTGTAGCATTTCATTTTCATAACAATGTCAAGAGCAGATTTTCATAAGTTACTTCAATTTTCTAGAGATCATATATTTTATATCTAAGAAATATTTACCTAAGCCAAGGTCTCAGAGAATTTCCTCATGTTTTCTTCTGGATATTTAGTTTTAGGTTATACATTTAGGTTATAGCCCATTTTCAGCTGACTTTAGTGTATACTATGATTTGAGGTTCATACTTTTATTTACTTCCTTTTTTGGTACTGGGGATTGAACCCAGAGACATTCCACCTCTGAGCTATACTCCCAGCCCTATTTTTATTTTTTATTTTGAAAAAGGGTCTCATTAAGTTGCTGAGGGCAACTTAGTTGCCAAATTGCTCAGGTTGACCTAGAACCTGAGCTCCTCCTGTCTCAGCCTCTCAAGTACTGGGGAATGGACCCAGGGCTAACACATGCTAGGAAGCCCTCTACCAGACTGGGCTTATTTTGAGACAGGGTCTCACTAAATTTCCCAGGTTGGCATTGAACTTGTGATCTGCCTTAGCCACTGGCTCACGCCTATAATCCCAGGTTATTTTTACATATAGATACCATAGTACCATTTGCTTAAAAGACATCTTTTTTCCATTAAACTACCTTTGTACCCTGTCAAAAGTTGACCATGTATGTGAGTCTGTTTTTGCACTCTATTCTGTTCCATTGATACATGCATGGATCTATCACTTCAAGACCAATTTTGATTAGCCTTATATAAATCTCTAAGTCAGGTGGGAGTCCTCCAACTTTGTTGCTTTCAAAGATGTTTGGACTATTTTGGTTGCTTTTTTTCCATGTAGATTTTATAATCAGCTTGTTGGTTTCTACAAAAATTCCTGAATGGATTTTGAGCAGAGTCTCATCTATATTATTAATTTGGGAAGAGCTGACATCTTAATAGTACGAATCTTCTAATTTAAGAAGGCGTACGCATGTGTGTGTATGTACATATTTTTTTTTTTTAGGTATTTGATTTTTATCAGTATTTTCTATTTTCCAGCATATAAACTGTATAGGTGGAGGGGGGTGTCACAGCTTTTGGTGCTAGTATAAATGGTAACTTTAAAATTCCAATTTCTCAATGTACAATTGACCAGCATACTGACGTTGCTAAACTCACTTGTTAGTCTGGTCCCTTTAATTCTTTGTTTTTTCTATATAGGCAACCACATTATTTAGAAATATAGTCTTGTTCATTTCTAATCTGTGGGCCCTTTTCCCTCTTGATTTATTCTACAGTGACCATCTATACTACAATACTGAATTAGGAATGCCCTGTGCCCAGTCTTAGAAAACATTTCAGTCTTCACCACTTGTATACTTACACCTTAGATATTTTTTTAATGCTCTTTATCAACTGAGTGTGGTGACACATGCTTGAAATCCCAGTAATTGGGAGGCTGAGAGGAGGATAGCCTCAGCTAGTGAGACTCTCATCAACTCAGCAAGACCCTGTTTCCAAATAAAAATAAAAAATAAGCCGGGTGTGGTGGCGCACGCTTGTAATCCCAGCATTCGGGAGGCTGAGACCAGAGGATCTGGGTTCATGGCCAGCCTCAGCTACCTAGTGAGGCACTCCGCAACTTAGTGAGACTTGGTTTCAAAATAAAGAATAAAAAAATAGGGCTGGGGTTATAGCTCGGAGGTAGAATGCCTCTGCGTTCAATCCCCAGTACCGCAAAAAAATAAATAAATAAACAAAAAATAGGGCTGGGGGTATAGCTCAGAGTTCAATCCCCAGTGACAGACAGACAGACACACACACACACACAAATTAAAAACTAAAATGCTCTTTATCAGGTTTATTCTTAACTTTAAGATATTTTATCATTATTAGGTAATTTTCCTTTTTTCTACACCTTTTTAAATTTTGTATTTGTTTGTTTACTTACTTACTTTACTTATTTTTACTTTACTGGGGAGTGAACTCCGGCATTCTACCTTTGAGCTACACTCCCAGCCCTTTTTTTTTTTTTGAAACGTGGTCTCACTATGTTGCTGAGAGTCTTGCTTGCTATCTATGCTGAAGCTGTCCTCAAACCTGCGATCCTCCTGTCTCAGCCTCCCACATACTGGGATTACAAGTTTGTGCCACCATGCTCAGCTTTTCTGCACCTTTGGGGAAATTTTTTGAGACATAATTCACATGCCACAAGTCATTTTTTGAAGCATACAGTTCAGAGGTTTTTCTACGTGCACAAATAATTTTCTACATTTGAGATGACCATTTAGCTTTTCTTTGTATATTGAGTGAATTACATTGTATTTGCATGTGGGAACAAATATACCTTTTATTCCTGAGGTAGATTCCATTTGATCATGATGTGTTTTTACATATTGCCCAGATTTCATTTGCTGGTATGAGTTACATTAAAGTTCCTGTGACCTTACAATAAACAGCTCCTTTAGTATAACTTTCATACTGCTTTTAAGTAGACACCACGAATATTTTAACTGCTCTCCCAAAATTTACCATTACAAAGGAAATAGTTAATTTTTTTTAAAAGCCATTATAGCCTTTATCCTAAAGTCACTTGGACTGGGTGGGGTTAGTTGTGGTAGTGGCTTGCCTGGTATTATACAAGGCTATGAGTTCCATGCCCAGCACAAGGCAGGGCAGGTAGGGGTGGACACTGGATCAACAAAAGGTTATATTTGGTCTACAGATAGTGATAGTATTAAAGAAGCCTTAAGAAGACAAAAAAGCCTTAAGTAATTTAAAATAGGAAACAAATATAGTAGGAAATAACTCCAATTGTTAAGACTTCAGCAGATTAGCTTTCCCTTGGCTCTGAGTGGCTGTTCCAAAATTCCTATGTAAAAATGCTTAAGGGAAGCAGTATGACCACAGGTAGGGCTGAAGGTCCGGCTTGAAGTTTCAAGTACATAACAAATACTCATTTTCTTATTAGTATAACAGAAAAATAAAAATAGAAAAGTTTTCTGAAAGTATTTTATTCACATTTTACATAAAATTGAGAAAATGTCAGTCATCAAATATGAAAAAATGGGGATGCTAAAGCAATATGTGCCTCCCCAGTTGCTCTGCTTACTTTAGTACCTGGAACATTAAGGTTCTGTTTTCCAGAGATAAGACCTACAGGTTGTTAGTTCTTCAGAGACAAGGAAACAAAGAAAGGTGGTCATCCTAAGACATAATACATTAAAAAGAAAGGAAAAAGTAGATGGAGTTTCTGCTCTTAAGAAAGAGCAGAAAAGAGAGAAGACACATATTCTCCTTTCAAAGCAATTTATGTTAATAATTGGGCCAAGAGATTTTTTTTTTCTAGTTGTGTTTTCAGAACATCAAATTTACTTGAAAATCAGGTCATTTAAAAGGTTTCTTGCATGTTAACTGGTTAAAAGTAGTGTTATTAAAGAAAAAAATGCAAAACCTTTTTTTACAGAATAGTATAAATGTTTATTTTCTGTATGATTTACTTTCCTATCCTGTTTTTACAATATAGAAAAGTGAATTTGAATAGCTCTAGTAAATATAAATTTAATCTTTCTACTTTGGGATGTAAATAGAGCTAGAAAATTATATACCCAACCCTCCCCAAATAGTCTTTTAAAATTGTTGAATTAATGTGGCTATTAATCTTATTCAGCAATTTGATGCAAATGCCTAAATACAAAAAAGTTTAGTAAGTACTACACAGGAAGAAAAAGGCTTAATACTTTAGATAGCTTCTTAAAAATCAAAAACTAGTAGCATTTGATTGCACCTTCAAATTTATACAAGCAAAACATTCTTAAGCAATGCCATCATACATAATCTACAATTGTAATCAAAATTTCACAAACATTTTCTGCACACTGTATATAAATACACATCACAATGTTGCAATTAGAATTAACACAGAATATATACAAAATGAACAAAGTTTAGGTTTAGACCAAAAACTTATTGCAATCTTTTGAAAAATAACTTGATTAGTATTATTTTATCCTCTTACACTAATTTACATTTATACAAATTTTAATTAGACATACTAGATTGAGGTGCTAAGAATGTTTGCACTATCTACATTTAAAGTTACTGAACTATAGTTTTATAAACCCAAATTTCAAAAGGAGGATACTTTATGAATAACGGAATCCTCTTTTGGATTACTTAATTTCTATTGCCTATATCTGGCATGTACTTATGAACATATATACACACTTAATACACACAACTATGGAGTCTTTGCGGGAAATGCAATCATCATACACTAATAATTACTGAGGATTAGGTACCAAACAAAATGCCTCAATTCCAACATGGTTTTTTCTTGTCATAAAATCAAGAGTCCTATTGAAATAGGCTCTTAAATTCATAGAGTTTTTTTAACTACTGAAAATGATTTAGGTTATTTTAGCAATTATATGAAAACACACATACCTTCAGCTTACCAAATCATTGGCTTAAAATAATGCCATATTAAACTTCCCTTATAAAAAGAAATCCCACTACAATTTTGAAAGCTTTGTTAGGGGGCCCATTTCAGTAAATCAAGTAAGAGTCAAGTATTGGTTTGAAACTTCTTAGTTCAGAAGTCTACAAAGAGAAATGTATAGATGAGAACTCTTCCTAAATTCATCTCTTATAGCTTCAATATTCCTTATTTCTCTATTCATGGCGAATTTTATACTTGATAATTATGTGAAATTCTATATTATCACTACATAATGTTTACTTCTATTCACACACACCTCTTTTTAATAGTACCCAGTAATCACTTTGACAATTTATTATTTTAAATACATACCACTTCTTTGAAGGAAAATGGAGATATCCCAGACCATTTGTTAGCCATTCCTCATAGAAACACTGCCCATCCTCTGAACATTACTTAATGTCCCTTAATATTTTGTTTTTGAAAGTGTGCCTGGGGATTGCTTCCCCTTCTGATATTTCGAATGTGACAACAGGATATTATTTCAGAATCCACCCTAAAAAAGCTGATTTTTTTTTTTTAAGAAAGATAGTGCTTTTCTAATCACAAAATGTCATTTGAGTACGTTTCATAAGAATTTGTTTATGTAGACATTCTATCTATCTGCGTATATTCTAGATCTAGAACCAAAGAATGACTATGTAATAATACCAACACTGCTTTGGCTTTTTCTACTGAACAAAGTCATACAACGCCATATATTATAAATTATAGTAATTTATAAATGTTCTTTGTCAATAGAATCAGAAGGATAGAACATCTAATTCTTAAGAAACCCAAGCAAATTAAAAATCTATATAATACAATAAAGAAAAAAATTTTTAAAGTAAATTTAGAGGGGTATAAGCAGAATTAACTAAGATTTAAAATGTACTATTTCCTTATTTAAAATTTCTTCTCTTTCAATATTATAATTTCAGGTCTCTTGAAACAAGAACTGAATTAAAATACAGTAATTGTTAAACTATCTTCCAGAAAATCAAGTATTTTTTCAATTTTCTGTACAGTTCCATTTATCAGTCTTTTGTGCAAGAATTAGCAATTCATGGCACAAGGGTCACTTTTTGCTTTTCCTGCAGAGTTGATGACACTCATCAAACATCGTCCGAATTCCTCAAGTATCATCCGTTCTGCTGCTGCCTTTGATTTTCCCTTCTTGTCTGCCTGCTCTGCCTGGGCGAGAAGGCAATTACATGTGGCTTCAGCTACTTCCTTAGTTACAAATGTAAACGGCAATCTGAAATGATTTGGGGGAGAAAGACAATGATGGGGTTGAATAACAATAAAAGTGGGCAACATCCTTTCATCTGGGATTTCTATTAACTTTTTCATGATCCACCAGCACATCATCACAATTTGTACAACCAGCACAAGCACATCCTAAAGAGCTTTAGTTAGACTTGGCTTTATCATTGGGTGTATTTAAAGATACTGTTTAGGAAACATAACATTTAACATAAAACACATGATTTAGCAACTAAAGTACTCCTGATTCATGAATGTAGGTTCCATGAGTACAGTCTTTATTTACTGCTAAATGAATGAATAATACTGGGAAGTAAATGCACTATCTTTCAGGCAGCATTGAAAATAAAGCACTTTACCACACTTACTCATATAGTTAATAGAAACAAAAAAAGCATAACAAAATTCTGCGTTGTATCAATGAAACAAAGGGAAAGCCAAATGCTATTGTGTACATAGTTTTTTTCATCAAGATTAAACTACTGAGTATTAATCAGAGCAGTCCATCCTCAAGCTTGCCATATTGTAGCTGAGTCTCAAAGCCTGAGATGAAATGAGGCAACCTAATCTAGCCACCACTAACTCAACAACCTGGAAGTAAGCAGTCACGAATAGGACATTGCAAGACTAAATAAATAAATGACATCTGGAATTAAAGCCCACCATGAATGGCTGCTATACAACTGTACAGAAGTCTTTAATGTACAAAGCACTTTAAATTAAAAAATATTAATATAAAAGTAACCTGGTATAATTAGTAATACTATTTAATAAAATACTTATTATAAAATATTATTATTGTTTTGTGTGGTACTAGGGATTGAACCCAGGGGCATTTTACCTCAGAGCTCACCTCTAGCCCTATTTTTCATTCTTTTTTTTTTTTTTTTTTTTTTTGCGGTTCTGGGGATTGAACTCAGGGGCATTCTACCTCCGAGCTACACCCCTAGCCCTATTTTTTATTGTTTATTTTGAAACCGGGTCTCACTAAGTTGCAGAGTGCCTCACTAGGTAGCTGAGGCTGGCCACAAACCTGGATCCTCCGGTCTCAGCCTCCCAAATGCTGGGATTACAAGCATGCGCCACCACGCCCGGCCCTATTTTTCATTCTTTATTTTGAAACAGGGGCTCACTAAGTTGTGGAGGGCCTAAGTAGCCGAGGCTGGCTGTGAACCTGTGATCCTTCTGTCTCAGCCTTCCAAGTACTGGAATTACAAGTGTGTGCCACCATACCTGACTGGTAAGGACTATTTTAAGGAAAAGAAAATGGGCTCAGAGAGATGAAGTACTTTCTATTTCACAAACTATCAAGTAGCACAAATATTATTTAAACTCAGGTCAACTTGAGTGTGTTTGTGTGTGTGTGTGTGTGTGTGTGTGTGTGTGTGTGTGGTGCTGGGGACTGAATCCAGGGACATTCTACCTCTGAGCTACACCCTCAGCCCTTTTTTATTTTTTATTTGAAAACAGGATCTCGCTAAGTGCAGAGGCTGGCCTTGAACCTGCAATCCTCCTGTCTCAGCCTTCCAAGTATTGGGATTACAAGCATGCACCACCACACCCAGCAATCTGACCTGTTTTTTAAAAGCATATTCTTTCAATTAATTGCATTTCATTAATATAAAATGAAGGTGATATGTATATATGGTATATTGTTATGTTGCCCAGGCTGGCCTTGAACTCTTGGACTCAAGTGATCCTCCTGCCTCATACCTCCTGAACTGCTGGAACTATAGGTCAGCTCCTCTGCACCCAGCTGCGGGCAACTAGGATGAAGCGTTTCTACTCCAGAGCTCAGTAGTGTAGTAAAAGATAATAATATTATAGTGTGCTGGGTGGTCTGATAAAATGGGAAAAGTGCTCCAAGAACATGGGAAAGGCAAGAGAAAATGAGAAAATGCAAAAACTAAGTAACTATACTCTGTGAAAGAGGTATTAAAGTTTGGTTTTCTTTTTTTTGTTGTTGTTGCAGTACTGGGGATTGAACCCAGGGGCATTCTACCTCCAAGCTATACCCCCAGCCCTATTTTTTATTCTTTATTTTGAAACAGGGTCTCACTAAGTTACGGAGTGCCTCACTAGATAGCTGAGGCTGGCCGCGAACCCAGATCCTCCAGTCTCAGCCTCCCAAATGCTGGGATTACAAGCGTGTGCCACCACACACGACTAAAAGTTTGGTTTTCTTAAGGATTTCTAAACTACATACTTTACTTCATCTTAATAGGGAGGAATCCAATTAAGCATAGCAATCTAAAGCATTACTGTGCATTTTAGAATTGCACAATATATTTGACAGTGATTTTTTTCCCTTAAAAGCAACTATACATGGAAAGGAAATAGAAAAGTCAAGTTTGCAACAACCAAATTGTGAAATCAATTCTGCCCTTCTATAAAAGAAACTTCACCAAAAGTGAATATTCGAGAAACACTACAGCCAGGTGCAGAGTTGCATGCCTGTAATCCCAGTACTTGGGAGGCTGAAACAGGAGGATCTCAAGTTTGAGGCCAGCCTCAGAAATCCAGCGAGACCCTGTTTCAAAATAAAAAGGGAAAGCTAGGCCGAGTGTGGTGGCGCACGCTTGTAATCCCAGCATTCGGGAGGCTGAGACCGGAGGATCCGGGTTCGCGGCCAACCTCAGCTACCTAGTGAGGCACTCCGCAACTTAGTGAGACCCTGTTTCAAAATAAAGAATAAAAAATAGGGCTGGGGATGTAGCTCGGAGGTAGAATGCCCCTGTGTTCAATCCCCAGTACCAAAAATAAAACTAAAAAATAAATAAATAAATAAATAAATAAAAAGGGAGCCGGGCATGGTGGCACACGCTTGTAATCCTAGCATTTGGGAGGCTGAGACCAGAGGATCTGGGTTCGTGGTCAGCCTCACCTACCTAGTGAGGCCCTCCGCAACTTAGTGAAATCCTGTTTCAAAATAAAGAATAAAAAATAGGGCTGGGGGTATAGCTCACAGGTAGAATGCTCCTGAGTTCAATCCTCAGTACTGCAAAAATAAATAAATAAAATAAAAATAAATAGGGTTGAGCTGGGCATGGTGGCACACACCTCTAATCCCAATACCTGGGAGGCTAAAACAGGAGAACCACAGGTTTGAGGCCAGCCTCAGCAACTTAGCAAGAACCTGTTTCAAAATAAAAATTAAATATATAGGTCTGGGGTATAGCTCAGAGGTAGAATGCCCCTGGGTTCCATCCCCAGTATGAAAACAAAGCAAACAAAGTAAAAAGATAAAAATATTGACTTACTTTCCTCCTCCACTATTCAAAGCTGGTGTTGGCCTAGTAAGTAGGTCTGAAATCTGAGAGGATAACTTGGTCTTTGCTGCTGTTTGTTGCTGTACCCTTACTTCGGCTGCATCCGCCAAGTGCATCAATGTCTTTCGTTCTGGGCTTTCTTCAAAATTTTTACAGCCAATACATTTGCATATTGAAGAACACATTATTTTTGCCTAAAAGAGTCACAAAAGAAAAGTTCCAAATCAAAACCAAAAATCATTAAATAAGTAGATCTCACAATCAATCAACAACAATAGCACTACTTGGTCAACAGACGTATTGGAAGCATCTTTTAGAGAGACTAAATGGGCTAACTGCATGTGGATCAGTCAAATATTCTAAAGTTTGAGAATGGCCAATGATTGTGTTCAAGTTCTTTCAGGTCACTTTTCTCCCACTATGAATACAGATCTTCCTCCTGACATGAATAGCACATGTTCTTCATAAAGATTATGAAAGAGTCGGCACAGTGGCACATGTCTGTAATCTCTGTATTTGGTAGGCTAGATCTCTAGCTCACTGGAGCTCACTGGCCAAAGAGTATGTTATTTTAATTTTAAAAGAAGAAACTAGATTGCTTTTTCCAGCTATACCACCTCACATCTCATCAGCAATGTATAAATTAAGGCTTTCCTATATTTCCCTTAACATGACTATTATAACTCTTTTTAGTATCTTCCAATATGACTAGGGAGAGCATAAAGTGAAATCACATTATTCTTTACATTTCCCTGACTCCCAATGAACTTGAGTCATCTTTTTTTCAGCTGCATTTTCTTTAGCAAACTCAGGTGGATTTAAGTAAATAAGACTATGGCCCTTTGTCTCTATAATACCTAGCAAGATAAATAGAACACATTATATATATATATATTTTTTTTTTTTTGCGGTACTGGGGATTGAACTCAGGGGCATTCTACCTCCGAGCTATACCCCCAGTCCTATTTTTTATTCTTTATTTTGAAACCGAGTCTCACTAAGTTGCGGAGTGCCTCACTAGGTAGCTGAGGCTGGCCGCGAACCCGGATCCTCCGGTCTCAGCCTCCCGAATGCTGGGATTACAAGCGTGCGC
>PVLC010024022.1:0-25320 GCA_004027655.1 Graphiurus murinus
GAGGTAAATTCTCCTGGATTAAAGCCCCAGTAGCACCCTCTCCCCACTAATTCAATGTCAGGTTTTCCTTGCCTGGATACTTCCCAATATTTTCCCAGATCTTCTGGAACAAAAAGATCAAAACTGGCTAAATAGCGTCTAGGCCCTTTCCATGCTATCCCAGAGAGAATCAATATTTTGTCACTAGCCATTCATTCAAATACACTCACCAGACTTTCTGCAATGCTGTTGTCACAGATTTATTCTCTCCCTCCCTCTCCCCCTCACCCTGTGTGCTCCTCTATTGTTGGTTGTTTTCCTCTTATCAGATAATTGAGTTAAAAGTGTATGTAGTCTAGACAAATTCTTCCTGACTAGACAAGATGACAAAGTGTGTTTTAAGAAATAAGGGCCAGAAGAGGACAACTCGTACCCCATTCACTCCTGATTGATCGCCTTCATTACTGAGCTCCAGTCACATGACAGCCACTTGCACTGAGAAATCTGTATACTCGGCTCCCTCAGGACCCTCTTCATGTACATTTAGAAAAATCAGCTTCATTTCTACATGCAGAGATGAGAATGTCCAGCTAAAATACTATAGAGAAGAGTAAAAGACCTAAGAAAGGGGACTCAAAGGGAAGCTATGAGGCTGACTTAGGCTAACACACGTACACACACACACACACACACACACACACACACACACACATACGCACATGCACATGCACACGCACCAAACAAATAAAAAGCAAATACACTAAATACACTTGATGTTTTCACCATCAATTGAAAGGCAGCAAGGTATATTGAAAATCATCTGGAAGCCCGGAGCCTTGGATTCTGGCCCTGGTTAGTCAATATACTACTTTCTGTGAGGTGTCAGGGAAGCCACATAAACTTTCTGAGAATCATTGTTCTCATTTTCAAAATGAGGAACTTAGATGATTTCTAAGTTATTTTCTAGATCCAAAATTCACTGATATTAAGACAGAAGATATTATAAGTGATTTCTAAATTATTTTCTAGATCTGAAATTCCATGATGCTAAAACAGAGATATTATCATTGGCTAATAATCCTCTAATGAAATATCTTGAGGAAGCCACTGCCGTCAGTATGACTAGGTTCGTAATGCACCTTCTTTTTTAATTCACATTAAGATCTTTGGTCAAATGAGGGATAATAATACTATCTATGAGACAGGGCTGTTGGTGAATGAAGAAAGATAATTCACATAAAGCCCAATTATGGTGCTTGGTGCTAAGAAGGATGCCAGGGCTAGGCATTTAATGTGAACTTCAGTCTTTTCAGAAATGCCTAGAGAGAAAAGCCAAAAGCATGTTTGTATTTGTTTGATGCATTTCAGATCTCCTAATATATTACTATTAAAATCATATGTTAATAGATAAACCCTATTTAATTGTATTCTTTCCTAAATTCTGTCTATCATTTGCAGTTAACACATCAGTCTAGTATAGAGTGGAGCTAAGGAAGTCTACCTGAGGCAACAAGCTACACTCTGCCCTGCCCTGAGCTTTAGTCCGGTGCCTTTGATAGCCTCTGGGCTTCTGGGGAGCTCACCTCAGACCCAAATAGCCATTATCACTGTCACTAACAAGAATTTAGAATATATGTGGCAACAGATGATCCAACTTCCATAATTTTTAGTCTCAGTGATTCATAAAGCTGATCTGTCCTTCAAAAGGGAAACCACTCCAGGACCACAGAGCTTTGGTTTCCATAGCAACAACATAGGTCAATAGCTGCAGTCACACCTTCATCAGCCTTGATTGCATTTGGCAATTTACCCTCTTCTGTGCTTGCTTTTGTCTGAATCTCTCTCATTTGCTTAATTCCCATCTCTATTGGGAGAATCTCAGAATGCAAAACCATGGAAGCTGAATTTAGATTAAAAGCTGCAGAGGCTTTAATAGGATGCTTGAGAGCATTGTTTATCTTAGAACTCCTAGACATGTGCTTTCAAAAATCAAGTCCTATATCCTCATATCAGAATCCTCTTTCCCATTTTCTATTGCAGATTGGAAATTCTTTGTTTGCAATTCCCTGTGGGGGGAGGGGGAGGAAGAATCATTTATGTCTCCAAACCCATATTCTGATATCATGGCTATAAGATTTGTTAAGATAATGTTCAAACTCCTTAACCTATCAATGCAAAGTTTTGTATCAACTGACAAATACTCTTTCTCTCTCTCTCTCTAGCCCTTC
This sequence comes from Graphiurus murinus, assembly GCA_004027655.1. Lineage (NCBI taxonomy): Eukaryota > Metazoa > Chordata > Mammalia > Rodentia > Gliridae > Graphiurus > Graphiurus murinus. The sequence goes on from PVLC010024022.1 coordinate 2,208, forward strand.
TTCATTTGTATGCTACACTTAAGTAGTGTTTGTCTTCTTTTGGATTCTTAAGCATGTCCTATGCTCTCTTATGCTGACCTCTTTTTGGAGTACCATTTCCTCAACCTCTACCTGGTTGTCTCCTAATTTTCTTTCAGGTCTCAATTTAAGAAGCACATTCTGAGGAAAGCTTTCCTTACAGCAAGTATAGCTGTTGTTCTTGCATTATACTGTGTGCTCCCTATCATACCATTATCAGCTTATGTTTTAGTGGTGTCTGTAAGTATTGGAACTCCTTTGTAGTTTTTGAGCTCTCTGACTTCTGAGACAGTCTGTTTCTCTGTCTTTGCCCTTCACGACTGTTGAATACCAAGCACCCTACTAGTGCTTGATATATCAGAGACATTTGGTATATATTTGTTACATGACTAAAATCACTTTAGCCTTGATCATTAAAGCCACTTGTTTCATTTGTGATCTTGATGTTCTGCAACTTTCTTTCTAAATCACTGAAAACATCTACCATAAAAATCTTTTCATTCAAGATCTATTTCCTGCCAAGATATATTGCATTCAAGATATATCTTGCCATCTTTCAGAGGAACATAAATGGCTATCTGTTCACTCAAAGAGGACAAATTCTCAAATCCCTGGTCTGACTCTTTTCCTCATAATTTATTCTGTTAGACATTGGTTTTTTTAAGTCCAGATCAATATAGCTATCCTAAGATTTAAAAGAGTAGACTGAGTGTTCATTCAATTTAAGTAAAATAAATGAAACTACCAAGCCCTGTACCTATAACTATCAAACAAATCCTCTAGGCAGCTGCCTAGTAGGCCCTGGATTCCTTTTTGCTATCCCACATTCAGTTTTGTGTTTCAGAGCTCAATCACTCAAAGGCAAGGAAGAACAGGAGATGCACACTGATTTCCAAATGTAAAACTATTCAGCTTCAGGAATTCAGGGTCGCAGAGACAGCTCTTGTTTTTTGAGCCAGGCATTGATGTTGAAGAGGCAGCTACTCAGTACAGGGCATACTGATGCCATTATATTATGAGGCTGATATTTTTGACACAAGAGTGTTTTTGCATTGTTAGCTTTTAATTTTTAATTTTTATTTTTATGATACTGGGGATTAAGCCCAAGGGGGTTCTGCCTCTGAGCTACATCCCCAGACCTATTTTATTTTTATTTTGAAACCAGGTCTCACGTAGTTACCATGCACTGGCCTTGAACCTGCAATCCCAATGTCTTAGCTTTCCAAGTACTGGAATTTCATGCATGTGCCACTGCACCTAGCAAACTTTTAAAATTACTAGCAAGTAACCTGTGCAATGGATATCTTCCATTCATCTCTGAGGTTTTTTGTTTTTTTCCCGACTACTTCCATTTCAATTTTTAAGTGACATCTCAACTTTGACCTTCAATTCACTAGTTTGGTCCATGTTGAATTTCAGATGGCTGAAAGATACCAGATAGGAATATGCAGTAGTTCCTGAGTTATCTGGGTAAACTGATTAAAAGAATACATCAAAGTAAAAGTTTACACCTAGATGACTGAGGTGAGCAATAGAGAAGGAATTGGGAGCCATTGAATGATCATAGAGAACACTACACTGATATAAGAGAAAAATATGCTTCAAAGGAGCCTAAGAGGAGAAGAGAGAGGGAGTGCAATGACACAAAGTGATCAGGTGAGGTAAGCACTAAAAAGTAGATATTTACTGGACTTATCACCCCTGAACTTGAAAACCAGCGAGTTGCTATGGCTTGGACGAGTAGTTCAGATAGTGTCTGATCATTTGGTCATAACAAAATATCATAGGATGTGTGGCTAAAAGAACATTTATTTCTTAAAGTTCTATAGACTAAGAAATTCAAGTTCCAAGATGCTGGTAGACTTGGTTCTTAGTGAGACTCCTCTTCCTGTACTAAAGACAGTCACTTTCTCATATCCTCAGACTGTAGAGAAAGAATACAAAAAGAGAGTAAGCTAGCAAAAATTTTGCTTTCTTCTTCTAAGGGCACTAATTCCACCAGGAAGAATCCACTCTAATAAACTTATCTACACATAATTGCTTCCCAAAGACCTCACCTCCAAGTACCATGTCATTGGGAGGCAAGGCGCCAATATTTCAATTTCAGGGAGACACAAATATAACACCGTTATCCATAACACTATAGGTACAGGCATCATCTCCTCCTTGGTTTCCTTCTTTTATCTCTCTTCCAAGGAGCTCAACATCCCAGACATCATTCTGGCCTGAGTACTTGGTGATCTCTGCTCTTATTATACCTGGCCTAAGCAGTAACCAGGAGGTTGCAAAGCTTTCAATGGGGTAAACAAGGCTCTATTTGCTGTCAAGGTCAATAATTGTTTGAGAAATGAGATATAAGGCCAATTGCAGTAACATTTCCAGTTGCAGCCTGAGAGCAAGATCAAAAAGCCATGCAGTCATTATTTGAGGCTGCTGGCCACAGATACTAACAGACATTAGCTGTAAGTCACAGGATGCGAGGACACCTACCTTTCTGTGCGCACATTGCAAAGTCTGTAAATGTGATGCTATTGTCTCCTCTTCCCCACCACTCTTTTTTTTTTTTTTAAATTGGTGCATTGTAATCATACATCTTTGTTAGGTACACGCTGGTACGGGTAAAGGCATACATGCACACATTTCTCATTTAACCCTTCCCCAATTCCCACCCCACTCCCTCCTCCTCAAGGTCAGTTTACTGATTGACTTTGATATGTTCATAAAAGTACATCATGCTCATTAGGGTGTCCTCCCTCCCCCCATCACCTTCCATTAAGTCAAATTCTTTGTTCACCTGAGGATTCTCCTTCTTCATCTGGAGTCCCTCTTATGTCCCATTTTCTCCCTAGCTTCCACATATTAGGGAAAGCATACGATTTTTTACTTTTTGTGACTGACTCCCACACTCTTTTAATCACAGTGAATGTGGTTACTTTTACCAATACTAGAAGACAGCTACAAATTGCTGCCCTCAGCAAATGTCAACAATATTTATCATCTTTATCTTTCATGGACAATTGTAACTTTCAAGATTTTAAGAAAGTGGAATAATGTTGTAATAAAGGAAGCTCACAGGAGACAGAAATGTAAACAGGAGAAAGAGAGACAGAAAGAAAGAAGAGGAAAATTGGTATGGAAGAGAGGAGGAATGAGACAGAGGGAGGGAGTAAGAGAAGAGAGAATAGGAGAGGGAATGGAGAATGGACAATATAGATGGTAAAAAGAGAAATTTAAATGATAATTTATTTTATTTACATCCCCCCATCTCAAGACCTGCTAATGAGGTAAGAACAAAGAGATTTTCACCTGATAAAGAACTTTCAATTAATTTTAAAAGAAAGTCTAGTTTAGAAACTAGACAAAGCATCATTGACTGAACACTTCTTTTAAACAGGTTTACCATCTTTTCTGGTCAAAGAGAATAATCAAAGACAAACCATTTGTCATATCTATTGTTAAATAAAATATATTGGAGGTCATAGGTCTGGAATGAACTTCTGCACTAGGTCCCAGCAAATCAAATCAAAATGGAGTCATTCATGCTAAAGTTCATATCACCAAGCTGAACCAAAGATATTTATCTGGGCTTCTGAGAAATGAGGAGAGATGATAGCCAAATCCCCAAAGAGGTCAGTTTTAGCAAGCATGATGAGAAAGTTCCTTCTGCTTTAACCCTGAAAAGGAAAGTAACCTGAAGAAGCCTGGTGTGAACCACTTCTCTTTGTATTGCACTGTTTCCTTTTCCCTGCTCAAGTTACTTTATAAAAACTGACTGCTATGCTATGCCCAATGGAGTGCTTGTCTAAATCTTTAGAAAGAATGCTGCCAGATTAATAAATTGTAAATAAAAGCCAATTCAATCTTTTTAGTAACTCAAATTTATTTAGCCTTTTCAAAGTATTCAACCTAGTAACCAGAGAAGTGACAGATTTTCCCCCACTCACATATCATTAGTCTTTGTCATATTTAATTTAATCACATAATGACAAAAAATAAAGGCAGGTTCTTGCTATGCATATAGCAGAGCCTATGAGAACAGAAATAGTCTACTAGCCATGGGCCCAGAGATGGGGAACCCTTGTTCTTCTGTAAGTTGGTTAAGTAGAAGCCTCAGAATTTCTATTATATGTAGAAGGAGTTCACCATTTAGAAATGGTGGTTAAAATTTATTTTTAAGTTTGATGCTTTAAATATTAAAAATATATTTTGTTATATGGTTTGTCTTTGTTTATTCTCTTTAACCAGAAAAGATGGTAAACCCTGTATAAAAGAAGTATTTAGTCAATGATGCTTTGCCTAGTTTCTAATCTTGACTTTCTTTTAAAATTAATTGAAAGTTATTTATCAGATTAAAACCTCTTTGCTCTTACATCATTAGCAGGTCTTTCTTTTGTAAGAAATAGTTAAGACTTACAAGATTGGATGAAAAGTTCTTATGAACATGGAAGTTGGCCGAAGAGTATATTATTGTAGGCTGAGTTTTAGGTCCAGAAAGCTGGGGATTATATAATAGAAGGGAGTAGAAGAAGTCACAGAAAGAGGACTTTTCTTTTCCATGGTGTTAGGAAGGCTTTGGAGAAAATTCTACTATGTATAAAATCAGATCTTGTGATCCCAGAGCCCAGATGCTTCTCCACGTTTTTCTTATCCCCTTTTCCATCTCTGCTTTGGGTAATTCAATCTTTTAACTCAATTTGTTGAAATGTCATCTTTTGACACTTCAGATAATTGTCTATAGTAGATAAGTGTCAAATGTCACATACTTCATATTATCAACCATCATTCTTAGGCACCTTAGGTATTTTCTTAAAGACCTTAGGTAATCAACTCCTTCCTCTCTGGTCATTCTTTCTTAGCCTATTTAGCTAGATTCTGCTCATTTATCTAATCAAGCAATTCAGTTCAGAGCAGCATGCAAAAGCTTGAGTTTAGAGATGAGACAGAGCTTCATAAAGAATATCTATTGTCTTTTCTTTCCTACTAGACAGTATGTATTCAGGACTCATTCTCTTTGTACTGTTATAATAACCCTTTATTCACATTCCCCATGTTCACAACGCAATAACAAGCATAGAGAAGATACTTGATATATATTCTTTAGATAAATGAATAATTGATGAATTTATTAGATTTTCCTCAAATCATCTTAGCAAAATGTACAACTCAATTCTTGTCAAGAGAACACATCTTTAGTGCCTCTCATGATGACATTAGGGATAAAAACATGAATACAAGGCAGTTCCTTTCTATTTAGCTGGGAAAGTAAGACATTCTCATATGAATACAAGGCAAGTTCTTTTCTGTTTAGCTGGGAAGATAAGACATTCTCTCATGACATTAAGTAGTAAAACACCATAGCAAACATTCATATTCATAAATTTTATTGCCCAAAGAGTAGAACAGACAGCAAGACCTATAGGATATAAGAAAATAAAAAGGTGAATGTAGGTTTGGAATGATTCAGAAGACCCGTGGAAGAAGTTATGACCTGATATGGGTTTCAGAAAGAGGGCAGACAAGCAAGCCATGGGAGCCCTGAAAGTGGTAAGTTTTGAGAGGATTCTGATGATAGCCAAGAAGTGAGGGATTAGTAGGAGGTATCAGTGGAAAGGTAACTTGGAATCAATTATAAGAACTCAATTCTGGAGTTAGAATTGAGAACATTATATCTTTTACAAAGAGGAGCATTAATAAGTTTTCAACAAAGGAGTGCTATAACCTTGGAAATATTTTGTGAATATAAATCTGGCAGCCTTGTGGGTGGTTGATAGAGACAAAAAGAGCCATTAGAGACAGTGACAAGAATCCTGAGCCAGAAAAAGATGATGGGATATAAATAAAGGAAAGAAATAACAGGTAATATTTAGAAGGAAAAACCAATATAACATGGTACAGCTTTAATCCAAGGAAAGGAGGCTGAAGAGGATTCCAAAATGAATCTACAGGATGCACACAGACAGGATTCAAAGGCAGATACATAGGAGAGACTACTAAATTTCATCAGAAGAATCTGGTCAGTAATGGCATCCATATAAGTCTCAGCATACAGTTGCCCTCCAAAAGTGCAACTCAGTATTTTTGCAAGGCTAATATGTATCTGGAAGAATGTATATATTTTCCTCTTGAGAAGCTTCAGAAGTAGTAGGCTTCTGAAAATTACAATAATGAGAGGATGTCTCATTTTCACAGATATGTGCCTCTGACTTGAATGGCCAAGTGTTTTCATAGAGGTTCTTTTCAGTGTCTTCTTCAGCTTCGGGAGGACTTGCTTCCACATTTTCATAAGTGACGTCCACATTAGTTCCCTTGACAGCAGAGCTGTGGCTTTGAGTTTCGGTGGCGCTATTAGGCCTCGAACCAATCTTGTGGGAACCAGAGGATGTTCTCGTCCAGTCTTTTCTCCTGCTGTTTCTCTTTTGCAATAACCTCGGTAGAGTAAATCTTGTGGTGCTGCGGTGTGTCCTGTGCCAGACACACCCAATCCCACAGACCACCAAGAGCACAAACAGGGAAATGCCCACAGAAATGGCCACTGGAGGGTGTCCATAGCTTTTCCACATTTCCGCACAAATCATGTTGTTCAGCGGCTTTGTGTTGTAGTTAATAAATTCACAAATAGTCCTTGTAGTCTATTATTGTTCAAAAATGAGTTCGGAAGCTCTTTTAGGCATTTCCTTTTCAGATGTGAAAGAGCATTATCTGGCAAAGTCCTGATGCATCACGAGGTGAGACTGAAGAATCTTCGTTTTGGAAGATGGCTTTGCTTGTAAGTGATGGCATTCACAATACAACCATGAATGTACAAATGCACAGTATTGGAGGGATTTTACTCCACTCTACTTTTTTTTTTTTTTCTATCTGTGAATCACAAAGTAAAGCAGAAATAAGTGCAAAAGAATAGCAGAGTAGAAAACTCAAGAAAAGGAAGGTTGAATGATCTGTCATCCAGAAACCTGCAACAAATTAAAAATAAATTAATTGCACACTTAGTACATAGCACAACTATCTATGATATCTACCAATACATTATTTCCAATAATGTAGTGAGTTCCTGCTTTTAACATGGAATATAACACTACCTGTTGTAAGGAGAAAGCGGGTTTGAAGAACCCATCCTTGCTTAAACCTGAGTGGTTTTAACACTTAAACATCAACATGGCTCTGTGTGTGTGTGTGTGTGTGTGTGTAACTAAGGATGGAACCCATCGCATTTTTCCTCTGAGCTACACCCCAGCCCTTTTTATTTTTTTACTTTAAAACAAGGTCTCCCTAGGCTGCTGAAAATCTTGCTAACTTGCTCAGGTTGTCCTTGAACCTTTGATCTTCCTAACTCAATCTCCCAAGTATTGGGATTATAGGTGTGTGCCACCATGCCTGGCTCTTTATATTTTATTTTGAGACAGGACTTTTCTAAGTCACACAATCTTGCCTCAAACCTGCAACTGTCCTCCTTCAGTCTCCTGAGAAGCTGGGACAAGCATGTACCATCATGCCTGGCTTTTGCAAAACTTATCATTAACCTTCTTCTAATTTCTAAGCAAATATCTTCCATTCAGCCAGAAAAAATTTGGAGTGTTTTTTTGCTGAGGCTTTAAAATATCAATGAGGAGAGAAATGGGAAACATTCATCTAAGGTGAATGTTCTAGTATGGTTTTATCCACAAGATATTATTACTATATATTTTCAGGCTAGACATAGAAATAGTTACATTCAATATTATTACTAGTGTTGTGGGATACTGATCATTATCTGTTGATTGTCATCACCACTCATATTTAAGAGCTTACTCAAATGTTTTCACATGGATTATTTCATTTAATCTTACCAATGACATATGAAATGGGAATTATTGGTATCCTCATTTTACAGAAGATAAAACAGAGGATTAAAACTTCCCTAACTACTAAGAAGTGACTGAATCAGGAATCAAATAAAAATGCCCCCCAAATATTACTCTTAACAAATATCTGTAAATGGCTATCGAATTCATCCATCACTACATTTGTATAGCTTGATTATCTCTGGGGTTCTTCAACTCTAAGAATCATATTTATTCATCTTTATATCACCAGCACCAGAACAAGCCACAGAAGAGCTAATTTATTAAATATTTGTTAATGAATGAAGGTTATAGTAACAATAAACAGAAAGAAGAAGAAAACCCATGGAGTTGGGCCCTGCTCTTAGTGAATGCTGTGCAGTAGGGAACTTTTATAAATTTGTTTAAGGTTAAAATAAATGAATGTGGAGATTTTCCACTTGACATTTCATATAATCAAATCAAATATGGCACCCAGTTAGTGTATATAATTTAGTTGATAAAAACATAGGGTCAAACATCCCAGATCTTGGCATCTTTTAGGTTCCTTGGAACTTTGGGGAGTATGCTAGGGTTGAGAACTTTTGGCCACCACATAAAATTTACAATTTGCTGGGTCTCTTCTTTAAAGGCCAGGCATGGTGCCTGTGTTTAAGAGCAAAAGTTTGAAAGTGACTTTTGTCATTAGGACCCCTTTACAAAGCAGAAGAGAAATGACCTCAAGATAATTTGTGGTATAACTGATTACTGTTTAAGTAATCTATTAAGCAAATGCCAGAATATTTCAAATAAATTTATAAAATATATTTCAAATATTGATTGAGTTAATAAGCTTCAATATAGTTACTAGGCTTGCAATAGAATTGAATTTGAGGCATTGGGAAAGCTAACTATCATCCCCTTGCTGGCTGATGATGAGGTACCAATTTCCCTCTTAATGTCTAAGAGGATAATTTGTGTCTATCATTTAGTTGTTCTGCATAGAGTAGACATTCCAGTAATTCCCCAATATCAAAATTGTCTGATTACAAGGTGTTCACTGAGATAAAGACAAGAAAGTCTTTTTATAAGGAAAAAAATCCCCTTCTTCAAAATAACTTTATAGGAGCCAGGCACAGTGGCACACATCCCAGTAATTGGAAGGCTAAGGCAGGAGATCTAAGTGTGAGACCAGCCTCAGATATTTGTGAGACCCTGTTTCAAAATAAAAAATAAAATAGAGATGGAAGTGTAGCTTGGAGGTAATGTCTCTGGGTTCAATCCCTAGTGCCATAAACAAACAAAGAAAACAAAATAAAACAAACTTTATAGGAAAAAACTCCGTGAGACATAATCAAAGACCTATAATGATCATGTTTTAAACAAGAGCCCTTCAAATGTAGCTTAACATCTAAATGAGTTTCACTTTGCCCGCTTTGAAGAATCTGTTTCTATTTTGGAAAGCAGTCCCAATAGATCACCAAATAATTATCCATGTCTTAAAAATCACAAATTTTTGATGAACTTCTGGAATTTTCTTTTTTATGTGCTTTTATTGGTGAATTATGATCTCATATCATAATGTATATCATGTTGACTTTGACATACATTCACACAGCACTTGGTGCCTCCCCCTCCACTTCCCCATCGGGAATTTTCAAAAATTAGATACTGTCTTTCTGTTGGGAAGCAAGTCAAACAGAGAGAGGAAAAAAAATCATAACCTAGACCTGTGAGCGTGCATACAAGAAACACTCCCAGCTTGTAACTGATTTTTCCCTCTGGCTACCTGAGGCAACTTTTTTCTAAAAACTGTATTTCATAGGATAAAATGCCATCAATTAATTAAAATGCACTAGTTTCTTGCCATTTTTCTTAAACCAGTTCCTTACCTTCAAATTGATGTGCCTGGCTCTCTCGCTTTTTGCTTCTGTTTCAAATGTGCTTTGCTTTAGAACTTGTTCCTCTTTGTGCCTTGGGCAGTTACTTCCTCTTCACCTCCTCCTTTCAGATTATTTAATACTTGCAAAGTTTCCTGGCTCTAGAGGAAGTTCTTATCAGATGTGTCAGAATTAAGATAAACAGCAGAAGCTTTGAATAGGGAAGTCTGGTTCCTTGTCTTTATCAGGTAATAATTTTTCAAGTGTATCAAAAATTGATACATAAAGCCTAGTTGGTTTATCATTTGTAATCTTCAGTTCGGGATCAATCAACATTATTTCACTTGTAGTTTTTTTTAACTTTTTTTTTTTAATAGCTTGGATGGAACCCAAGAGGCATTTTTTACCTTGGAGCTACATCCCAGCCAACCTCCTCCCTCACCTCAGCTGCTTCCTTGCCTTCCTGTAACAGTAGTCACTAAGTCAACAGTAGGTTGCTGAGAGTCTCACTAAATTGCCCAAGCTGGTCTCAAACTTGCCATCCTTTTGTCTTAGCCTCCCAAGTACTGGGCTTACAAGTGTCTGCCACCATGCCCAGCTAAGAATTGATTTTTAAATGTAATTATAAACATAGGTATAATTTTTGTTGTTGTTGTTGTTTGCTTATATGATTGCTAGAACAGTCCTCATTTCAAATATAATTCCCAATACCCACAACTTACATCCATACTTGTCAAAACCTGTGTCCTAATTTTAGCTCAGAAAATGTTAATATTTTTAAGGTTTATTAAATAGTAGTTTTCCAAGGTATATTCTGAGGCACGCTGCTTTGAGATATGCTAGTAGGTTTTCCATCATGTAAATCTGTGAAATATTGCTTAGCTGGAGATGAAGAGGCACATCAGAGCATTAAAGATTTAGCAGTTCTACATAAAGCAAGCAAAATGAAACCAAAGAAGAAAGAAAAAAATGAAAAACTGATTAACTTTCCTTAATAGCAGTAGTTAGTAAATTCTTAGGCCTTAACTAAGTATCCTAAGCACTTACTTAGTATTCTGCTAAGTATTCTAAATCTTTTGTATAATACACAAGAAATCCTGACAACAGCCCTATGGGAAAAACAATGCTATTAGTCTTATTTTATAAGAAAATAGAAGCCAAGCAAGGAAAAATAATCATTTCCTGAAGTAACCTGGAGTTTCCCTCCAGCACCTTTGTATTGAACCACTATGCTCATTACCTTGCTAGGTTGCATAATACGTTTACCGCATGGAATCCTTATTTAACCTCATCTCTCAGCCTAGCTCCCCAGAATATAAAAATGGAAATGATGAATTAGACAGCTTAAAGATGAATTAAACATATGAGGTGGAAAATGTAATGGGAATATTGCCTTTTAAATTGTTCTGGAATTTCTTCAACCATAGAGGATTAAATTTGTATAAAATGGTTTAGGCAAAGAGGTTTGAAATGCCATTCTGACATTGGAAGAGTATTGTCAATGTATATTGAGCATTGATACCGTGCCAGACATTGTGTTAAGCAATAGGGATGCAATAGTGAGTAAGTTCCCTGTAGCATTTTTTTTTTTTTTTGTATTGGGGATTGAGCCCAGGGGCATTCTAACTCCAAGCTACACCCCCAGCTCTATTTTTTATTTTTATTTTGAAACAGGGTATCACTAAGTTGCGGAGGGTCTCACTAAGTAGCTGAGACTGGCCATGAACCCAGATCCTCTGATCTTAGCCTCCCAAGTACTGGGATTACAAGCATGTGCCACAATTCCTGACTTTCCCTGTAGCATTTAAAGCCCAATAGAAGAGGCTGCTGTGTCCACATCATTTCAGTCTGGAATTATAAGGACTAAGAAAAACATAGTTATGGACAGAGGATAGCAGGGGATAGGAAGAGAGGCTGCCAGTTCAGGGTGGTCAGGAAAGGAGAGATCTAAGACAGGGCTCATAGAGTAGGAAGGAACATTCTAGATAAAAATCCCAGAGTGAAAGAGACAGTGAGTGAGGTTGTGAAGCTATGAACTTGAAGTTATCTATACTCTTGTTAGTATATTTGACTTCAACATTAGCCACCTCTCCAAATAACACACACACACACACACACACACACACACACACACACACACACAGAGCATCTGAATGCATGTGCCATAAATATACTATTTGTTTATAATTATGAAATCTATCATAGAAGTTAGCACAACTGAATGTCATCTAGATTTTTCCCATTAAACTAAGGGCAGTTAATTAGCCCCTATCACTTTAGTTTTTCTATGGATAAATAAATTGGAGGGAGGGTGCCAGGCACTTTCTTCAGGTGGTAATTTTTTAAAGGTAATAAAAATAAGCATTCATTAAGTTTACAGAAGAAAAGGTCTGTGTTCAAAATAATATTATTGTATAATTCTTATTTTTATGATTTTGGTATCATGTCTCACATTGTATATTTTCTTACTTCCTGATATTTGGCTTAGCAAGGTACATTTTTATTTTCTTCTTATAGTTCATTTTAAATCACAACAAGTATTTATGGATTTCTTTTTTCTGCTTTATCTTCTACAGTTATGTGGCGTGGGTAAGGGCTTAGGAGGTAGTTCATTGTTCTATAGTCTAATTTGGTCTAGATAATTTACTTACATTAACCTTCCTGTGCTACTAATTGATAATAGCAACCACTTTACTTGTGATTTAAATTTTCAGAAATTCTTCTTCCATCAATTAATATCAATTTATTTTAACTATGTGATTTTTTTACAGACACTTGAACTGGGTAATATTAGTGGTGGTAGACATGGACAGATGTTTGCAAATGTGAATATTATTTGGAAATTTGCCAGACTAATGGAATTTTCCTGAATATTCTGTAAGGAACCCAAAAGCTCCATGCTATTTATTAAGGGTATTATGGGAATCTATATTTTAGCATAAAGTATTGTGTTACCTGGAAAAGGCAATACATTTAGTGGCTAGCAAATTCTCTCATACTGATAGTTTTGTGGGATTAATAATATAAAAAAAAGCAGCCGGGCGTGGTGGCGCACGCTTGTAATCCCAGCATTCGGGAGGCTGAGACCGGAGGATCCGGGTTCGCGGCCAGCCTCAGCTACCTAGTGAGGCACTCTGCAACTTAGTGAGACTTGGTTTCAAAATAAAGAATAAAAAATAGGGCTGGGGGTGTAGCTCGGAGGTAGAATGCCCCTGAGTTCAATCCCCAGCACCACAAAAAAAAAAAAAAAAAAAAAAAGCAATTAGAGCTATAAGAGAATGCATCACTGCCTTCTAACTAGTAAAGTTTCACTATATGGGTGAAGGAATTATGAACATTTGAATGTGAGGAAATTTAGCAACTGAAGGTGAAAAGAGAAGGCATGAATAAAAGAAAAATCAAAATAAAGTCATTGCCTCTTTATTTATGCTAAAGGCCAATTCTGTTAGCACCTGGCAAACATAAATCACATAATTTGGGAAGTATGGAGGATGGATTTTGGTGGAAACTATCTCAGATACTGTATAGTCAAGGAATTCTTTCTCAAACTGGAAACTCTCAAAATTATTCATGAAGCTTTTTTTTTTTAATGTAAATTCTTTGGAGCTTGGGAATTCTGCTTCGTTAGGTCTGGAGTGGGACCCAGGTTTCTTAATTTTAAATGATAAGAGAAGCACAAAGACATTTCTGGGTAAGGGAATGGTATATTTTGTAGACTATGAGGTAAAAGATTGTTACTTCTTATTTTATGTTTTTCTACATTTATGATACTTTTTCATTAACTTGTGCCATTTTTATAGCAATGATGAATATTAAAATCTCAAGATAATTTTGATTTGCAATCAGGTTTGGGAATTATTGATGCAAATGAACCCTCTGGCTGAGTTGTGGACAAGGACTCTGATTCCCTTCACAGCCTCCCATCTAGAAGTAGACACCTGCTGGGACATCAACACCCAGTCCCTGATTCTGACCCAGTACTTCTCTACTGCACCATGACACATCCTCCATGAAGAATAGATGGAGAGAAAGTCCTTAAGTGTCCCATTCAAGAGTCTATCCTTTCTCTCTCTCTCTCTTTCTCTCTCTCTCTCTCTCTCTCTCTCTCTCTCTCTCTCTCTCTCTCTTTCACATTATCAGAAAGTCAGGAAGAAGGACAAGGGAGAGCAAACCTATTAGGGGTAGGGAGCATAGAGAATGAGCCAAGAAAGGTGTAGATGTATAGGTGGATTAAAGACCACTTTAATCCATGAAATCTGCCACCTGGAACACTTCTTAAGACTAAAATGAGGCATGAGTTTTGTTTCTTTTTGTTGCTATTTTTACTGGGGATTTAATCCTGGGGCATTCTACCTCCAAGCTACACCCCCAGACTTTTTTATTTTGAAATAGTATCTCTTTAAGTGGCTTCGAAACTTCAGTCCTCCTGTCTCAGCCTCCCATGTACTGGGATTACAGGCATGTGTCACATGTCATTTCTCTTTGTAACAGCTTTAGTCGTCATACCTCAAAGCTCTAGAAATAGCCCAAAGATCCATCAGCAACAAAATGGCAAATAAAACATAGTAAATTCAAACAAAAGAATAACACACAGCAATGAAGAAGAAAAAAACCACCAATATGCACAGCATCATGGATGAATCTCATAATGTAGAATTAAAGAAGTTGTACACAAATGAATGGATATGGTGTGATTCCACTTCCATGTGATCATGATCGTATAAAGTTTATCTACTGATATATGATGGTAGAGATCAGAAGAGCTGAGGTTGCTCTAGACCTGGAGGTGCATAAGGGAGTCTTCTCAGATTATAGCGATGTCCTGAATCTTGATTTTTGTAGTGATTACAAGATGCATCTCTATGTAGTCATTCATGAAGTTGTAGGATGGAGATTTGTGGACCCTTTGTAAATTGTATCTTAATTTAAAAAATGAATTGGAAATGAACAGTGGGATATAATTATTTTAAGAGCCATGAAAAATTGAGATAATTAGATACACTTTTAACTTAATTAAATAATCATCTTATTTGGCAAGCTGGTCTACTAGTTTGAGTGGAGGGATATTTTGCTGAATTGTAGGTAAACTTTGAGCTAGATGAATTCTAACTTTATCTGGAACTTCCTAAGCCTAGAGGAAGGTGAGGCTGGTGATAAGATGATAGTTACTGGTAAATCCCCAGCTTCAGCCCAGTCAAAGCATGGAGTTCACGTCCTGAAATAAAAAATATATATATATGGTCTCTCATTAACAGACTTTAACCTACTCAAGGGATATATTCCCTCCAAATCGTGTACATCCTAAAAACTAACTGGTGTGAAGAAATTTCACCTAAAAAGCATTCTGCATCTTGGGCAAGGAAAACCCCACAGCATCTCTAAATCTTGCTTTCTTCATCTATGAAACAACAATGGATGTCATGATCCCTGACATTCCTCCAAATTCTACAAAGTACAAATGAACTATATAAAAATAATCACCACATTCAGAAGATATTTGAATTTGGGGCTCATATTGGGTGTATACTTCCTTTAGTATAGCTCCCCTTTTTCATCATAAGTCTTTCCTAATTGCTTTGAGGATCAGATAACATAACATAACATGAAGCTTGCTTCAACTTCAGTTGAATAACTTTATAATTCTATCTTCTCTTCCCTTTTCCCCTCTATTCCCTTAAATAAAAATAAACACTGAAAAATGAAGTGACCATTGAATATGAAAAAAATTGAATCATTTTACTTCTTCACCAACAAAATCAAATGATGCATATTTTAACATTCCCATAGCAGATACCACACCCCTCAGATTGGGTATATAATTTCTCAAGTAAGATGACCTGCACATAATATCGATGAATTTTTGTGTTCATTTGAGTAGAGTACTATAAACTAGGGTTAGTGATAGACTCTGAATTAATCATTGTTTGATTCTGCCAAAGTCTTCAGTAAATGTTGAGAGACATAGTATAACGTGTCATAATTTAAAAAATTACTGGTCATATTTTGAAATTTCACACTGTAGTCAGACTAGATTTGAAAGCTACCAGATCCATAAGAACCTTCCATTGACAGTTTATTGTCAATGACTATTACCATTTTAAACCTGGCAGAGGAACCAGCTTATCAGAGGAGAGCAGGAGTCAAAGCCCTGCACTTTAAGACCCTGCCAGATCTCTCTTGTGTACTGATTCTGAGAGAGAAATTTGAGAAGGCAAAGAACAGTAATTGCTTTAGAACCACTCTTTACAAAATGGCATTGTGCCCTGTAACTCTATTTCTACAATGAGCAGTAGAGGGTGAAGAAAACAGCATAATATTAAGGGAGTGAGAGAGGTAGGGTCTACAAGGGTTCTAGTAATAAGAACCCGGTTTTCTCCCTCTGTGCTAAACATACTTTGGAAGCCAACTCATCTTCAGAGAAAGGTTGGTGAATGTTCACCCAGTTTTTAAGAACATTTGTGTGGGGTTCCTGGTCCCAGATAAGCCAGTGACTCTTCTGTGCTTCTGTGTAGATCACTATCTTCTCCTCACCTATATTAATAATAGAGTAGACCAGAATTAGAATCATAAATATATATATATATATATATATATATATATTTTCTTTTTAGTGCTGGGGATTGAACCCAGGGGTATTTTGCTTCTAAGGTACAGCCTAATTAATTAACTAATTAATTAATAATTTATAATTTAGAAATAGGGTCTTCTAGGTTGCTGGGAGCCTTGCCAAGTTGCTGAGCCTGACCTCAAACCTGTAATTCTCTTGTCTCAGCCTCCCAAGTACTGGGATTACAGACGTGTACCACCACACCCAGGTTTTTCTTCTCTTAAGAGACTTCTCTCTCACCATGATCCTGCTCCTTTCATTAGTCAATTTATCAGAATTTTAAGTCTGCCTCCTTGTAGTCCTCAGAGACTAACCCCATTACTGGCAGTAACCATCTGGGGCCATTCTATTGTAAAGCACCTCAGTTTCTTCTTCTGTGAAATGGATTTTAATGGACTGATGACTTTTATCTCCAGCCCCTCCTTAGAATCTCTTGAGGAGCTTTTAAAAATATTGATGTTTAGGTTCTGGGTCACAAAAGATAAAACAGAATCTCTTAAGGCATAAGCTCAAACTTTAGTATTTTTAAAAAGTCCCCTAAGTATTTTAAAGTTCCCAGCAAAGCCAATATTAAGCACTTGGGCCTTTCTTGAACTAATATTCTGCTATTCTGTGTGGTATCATCTTAAGAAAACCACTTAATTCTTTACTTCAGTTTTCGTCACTATAAAAAGGGAACTTGAAAGTGTTGCAAAAGAATACAGCCTAAAAAGTATTCACAGTTAATCGGAAAAACATACACCACTAAAAAGCCTGGAAATTTGCATACTGGTTAAAACAGTAGTAATTGTTCGCATTTATTGCACACTCATACATATGACAGATGTTTCTCTAAACCCTGTATGTGGATTTTAATCCCCACAAGAAGTGTAGGGATGGGTGTTGTTAACTAATTTGGAAATGAGGACACAGAGGCATGCTCAGGCTGAGCTCCCTATCCAAGCTCAGCCAGCTTGTGTCAGAGAATGAGTTCAAGTGTGGACCATGAGGCTCGACTAGAGCCTATGCTTTCAACCTCCACATGGCTGTGCCCTCTTGTGTGTGTGGAACTGCTCTGATGAAGTCCCAGACTAAAATATGCTTTATTCCAATGGGTATACAGCTGAATCTTTATCTATTTCAGAATATTTGACCTGAGCTAAATATAGTGGTCCTGACTGTGGAATGTCGGTAGATTTGATGGAGCAGTTTAAAGAATAATTTTAAAGTTTTCTTTCTTTTTTTTTTTTTTTTTGGTACTGGGGATTGAACCTAGGGGCATTCTACCTCCAAGCTGCATCCCCAGCCCAATTTTATATCTTATTTGAAAACAGTGTCTCCCTAGCCTCAGCAATATAGTGAGACCCTGTTTCAAAGTAAAACATATTTTTTAAAAAATGTACTTGGGGTGTAGCTCAGAGGTAAAACACCCCTGGGTTCAATACCCAGTACCACAAAAAATGTCAAGGGTGGGCAAATATCTGGTCCAGACTCACTGGGACATTCTGTCCTCAGACTTTAAAAGGATGCAAAATTAGCTTGAAGATGATCCATGATTTGCAACTGAAACTGTGCTTTTATATTTAATATTTCTTTATTTCTATACCTTGCCTTTAGGCTGTCTTAGGACAGGCTTTACTGGATATGTATAAATTCCATTCAAACTCTTGTTTC
Source organism: Graphiurus murinus (assembly GCA_004027655.1). Classification (NCBI taxonomy): domain Eukaryota; kingdom Metazoa; phylum Chordata; class Mammalia; order Rodentia; family Gliridae; genus Graphiurus; species Graphiurus murinus. Next base: position 20,165 of record PVLC010024022.1, read on the forward strand.
AAGAGAAATAATCAACACTCAAAGACTTCCACAAGGGGGATTCACTTATCTACATAACTGAAGGGTCTGTGGATTTAATTTCATTGCTAATATTTTATTTCTCAAACAGCCTACCAGGTACAGAAGTGCAGTTGTCTTCTTGAATATCTGAAATATTTCGTGATAAACCAAAGGGAAACAACTGTGATGTGGTCTTCAGCACTCCATGTCCCCTTCTCTCCTCTGCAGATCCTCTCCAGGTAGGGGTCCCCTGCAGTGATGGCTCCATACATTTAGAGCTGGTGGTACAGTGGGAGTGCTGATCTTCCCCATGGTCCCACATGTCCCAGAACTGACTGAGTCAGCTTTCAAGCCAAGCCCTGGACCAGCCCATGTGGACACACATCTGTGTGCACCCATGGGTTGGGCCAGACTCGCCGGCCACCCCCAAGCTGAGGGATGATGACAGCTCCTCCTCCTCCCCATCAGCACATGGGATGCCAAAGGATGGTGTGGTGACTTGAGTAGACGGAGACTGGATGCAGCACAGGAGAAACACAGATGACTGCTTCCTTTCTTCATGATCATTCCAAGGGACAGGGAAAAGACAGACAGTCTTCTTATGAAACTGTTATTTCTCCATTTGGCTCCCAAATTCTGTTGAGGATCTAAGGCAGCTCCAAAGCAGAATTACTGTCAGTAAGTCATTAAGGAGCACCAACACTGACCAACTGGTAGCAGAGTTAGTGGAATTATTCCCAGTGATAAAACTACTAGTGTGTGTTGGAGAGATGAATTGGGACATCATACCAGTGAACTACACTCCAGTCCTATTTATTTATTTATTCATTTATTTATTTATTGTTTTGGGAATTGTTCCCCATTGCAACACTTTATTACTGATTCAGGAATATTCTACCTCTGAGCTATACTCTAAGCCCTATTATAGTTTTGTTTGTTTATTTGTTTTTAAATAGGGCCTCACTAAGTTACTGAGTGCTTTGCTAAGTTACTGAAGCTGGCTGCAAACCTGCGATCCTCCTGTCTTAGCTTCCCAAGTACTGGGATTACAGATGTGTGCCACTTCATCCAGCAATAATGAATGTTAATAACATACCCTGAGACAAAAATCCCCTCCTGGACTCAACTTTAGCCAGGCCCCTCTGAGCCCTCTTTTCCACCAGGCATCCATATTGGCTTATAGAGACTTGAACAAACACCCAAACAATTTCTAAAAGGTCACAAACACATCCCTAGGATAATCCCCTAAAGTGCCTGCCTTAAAAAAAGAAAGAAACTCAAGGCTTCCAAAAGAACTTACATCACTCTAGGAACACCTGAAGATAGAGCCCCTATTTCCCAGGGAGGGTAGGAGCCTAATTTTAATAAGCAGCAGTAGAAAACCCATATGAGTTTCACATGGCCCGATGCCTTCTCACCTTTGTGATTCCTTCACCTCCCTGACTCTACTAAGCCTCCACTAACCCTTCACTATTCCCTTATTCTCTTTTTTTGGGTGTGAGGGGTACTAGGAATTAAACTCAGGATTCTACCTCTGAGCTACCCCTCCAGCCCTATTTTCTATTATTTATTTTAAAACAGGGTCTCACTAAGTTGCTGAGGCTGGCCTCAAACCTGCAATCCTCCTGTCTCAGTCTCCCGGTATTGGGATTACAGGCATGTGCCACCATGCCCAGCTCCTCATTCTCTTTAAAATATCCAGTCTCCTCTGTACAAATCATAGTCAAGTTCATTTCACATTGGACTCTTCCCCATTGCAACACTTTATTACTGATTCAAATTCAAATCTGTCCTTATCACTTTACTAGTGCCCAGCTTCGCTGATGTTTGACACCTATATTATCTATAAGGTAAACCAAAAATTACCAGAAGCGCCAATGTCCTTTAAGAGCAAAGGCGCAGACACCAGAAACCTAGAGAAGGCTGCCCTCTACTGGCCTGAAGCCTTGGTTGGGCAATGCATTCTTTTTTTTTTTTTTTTAATCTAATCTTTGCAGAGATAGCCCAGTTATTACTGTCTTTGTTATAATTGTGACTTCTAGGCAACTAATCATTGGAGGCCACTGTACTCCAGGCCAGCACTACTTAGGCAGAGTTGTGTGGCTGGCCATTCTAGCTGTTTTGCTCAGCTGTGAAGAGACTGCCTGAAAGCACCAGTCTGCTCTCTAAGGGGACCTCTGACAAGACAAACTGAAAAGCCATTGAGTTAACCACAAGAACACAACAAGCTCTGCTTTTACCTTAAAGTACCAGGACAGCTTGCTGGTAATATTACTTACCTTCACATTCCTTGATCTTTTTTTTTTTTTTTTCATCTTTAATTTTGGGGAAAAGGCTTTTATTCCTTGATTACTGTAGGGAAATTGAAAATTATGCTTCAAAAACTCATAAGAAGGCCAAGGATGGTGTTGCATGCCTGTAATTCCAGTACTTGGGAGGCTGAGACAGGGGAATTGCAGGTTTGAGGCCAGCAGCACATGGTAACTCTATTTCAAAATAAAATAGATTTGGAGGTATAGCTCAGAGGTAGAATACCCCTGGGATTGATCCCCTCCTGCCACAAAAACAAAACAAGAACTTCACAAAAAAGCTAGGATGGGCAAGGATCCTAAAGTGGTCCTCCCTCCCACTCCTCTGTTAGGGACTTTTGACATACTCCTCCAGCAGTAACTTCATCCCTTGCTAAATCTCCACCCACCTCACTATTCTCAGCACAGAATTTCACTTGTACTTTTATGAGAAGATCCCCATCTACAGGGGGGACCCTGCTTACCTTCTGCTCCCCAGCTGTCTCTATAGTCTCAGAGGTAGAGCTGTTTTCTTCCTCCTCATGGGGATTTCTCCCCTCCTGCTCATTTCTAGATCATATACCTTCAAATAGTTGACCTTTCCATTATCAGCAGCTTTCACCCCAATGATATTGCTAGATATTATTCTAGATAGCGTTCTATGTTCCTTATCATAACTTTCCACTTTGAGGATCTAAACAGACCAACTCTGTGCTGCGTGCGGGAGCCGCATCTGCGCAGATGGTCATCTCACCATCCTGCTCCTCCACCTCCACCTCTGCAGGGTTTTGCCTTTGCCTTCGGGAGCATCTTTCTTGGTTCTCTCTGGGCCTCTGACTTTTCCTGGCTACCTCCTGTCTACTCCTTTTTCTAACTCACAGGATTTCAGATGTTTTGGTTCACAGACTCCCTGATAAAGTAATTTTGAAAGTTATGTACTACTTGCACACTTTTCAGTTGATATGTAATGTTTCATAAGAATAAAGGGGTATAACGAATATTATAATGAATATAGTATCTGGTATGGTTAATAGTATGTGTGTCCCTTAAATGCATCAGAGTAAAGTATTGTATGTGTGGGTAGATGATGGATAGACAGACAGTTGAATGGACAGATAGATGGATGGATGAAAGGTATGCTCTCCTTTTGTAAAATTAGAGAAGGATAATTGGAAAAAAGAAATTGGGAAAGAAAAACAAGGAGACAGAAAATCTTCAGGCAGGTCATGTTTAGGAAAGAATCACATAACAGCTAGACATCTGTACATTGATTCCCTTAGAACTGTCTTGTGGTTCACCACTCTCGAAATATCACTAGGGGTTTGCACATCCTTGCTTGAATGAGCTTTTCTGAAAAAATTAATCACTTGTTACTTTGTATTTTTTTCTTAGAGAATTGACTCATTCTCACAAGTCCAATTAGCATCTCTAGGTAGATGACTTAGAAATTTATTAAACACTGACCAGATGTTTCTATTGGAAGATCTCACACTTAGCTAGATATTTTCACCTCATGGTGATCATGACAATACAACCTGTATATTTTTGTGCAAAGCTGTTTCTTCAAGTTCCATTAGCCTAAGATAAAATTCAACTATAGAATAAATAGTCTCTGGCTTGAACTTGTACAGGATAACATGGCTGTGGTTTGAACGTGTCCCCTCCCAAATTCAGGTGTTGAAATTTAATAGCCAAAGTGATAGTATTAAAAGGTGAGGCCTAGAAGAGGTGCTTAGCCCTGAGGTCTCCTTTCTCATAAATGGGATTAAATCCTTAAAAAAGAGGCTTCACACAGTGTTTGGCTTTCTTACCTTCTGCATTAAAAGACACAGCATTCCTCCCCTCTGGAAAACAAGCAACCCTCACCAGACACCAGACACCAGACACCAGACTCGGAGTTTTAATCGTGAACTCTCCAGTCTCCAAGACTATGCAAAATGAATTTATAACATTTATAAATTATTCAGTCTACAGTTTGTTGTTACAGCAGCACAAATGGACTAATACAAGGGCAAAATCCCAGATTTCTAATAGACTCTTCTGTCTGTGTCCAACCTCTGGGTGATTCAAGGATAAGTCTTAGGCAAATGCAGAATAACTTACATGTTACTTTTTGTGTAAGAAAGGAGGAGAAATAAAAGTATGTGGATAGGATTACACATATACACATACATATGTAGATAGGTAGAGGTAGATAGATATTTGCTTATATTTTCAGGAAAAAAAAAACACACCAGAGAGTAAAAAAGAAAAACAAAAAACAATGAAAATATGTACTTGTTAGGGAAGAGAATGGAAGACTTGCATAGGGTTAAGTGAACAGAAATAGAAGTAAGACTTCTTAGAGTAAATTTTTGTGTTATTTTAACTTTTTTTTAAATTTTTTATTGTAGTAATTCGTGCAATATAGCATACATCTTTGTTAAGTACAAGTTGTTAACAACATATTTGCACACAATTCTCATTTGACCCCTTCCCCAATTCACACCCCAATCCCCTCCCCTTCCCTCCCCCTCAGGTTCACTTCGGTGAGTGACCTTGATATGATTGTGTAATTACATCATGTGCTTTAGGGCGTCCCTCTGCCCCCTGCGTCCACTACAATTAAATCAACTTCGTTGCTTATTGAGGATCGCTCCTTTTCATCTGGAGACCCTCCTATGCCCCACCTTCTCCCTAGCATCCACATATTAGGGAGAACATATGCTTCTTAACTCTTTGTGACTGACTAATCTCACTTAACATAATGTTTTCCAGTTGCATCCATTTCCCTGCAAAGAACATGATTTTATTCTTCTTTATGGCTGAGTAAAATTCCATTGTGTACATATCCCATAGTTTTGTAATCCATTCATCTGTGGTTGGACA
>PVLC010024023.1:0-25109 GCA_004027655.1 Graphiurus murinus
TTTTTTTTTTTTTTTTTTTTTTTTTTTTTTTTGTGGCACTGGGGATTGAAGCCAGGGACATTCTATCTCAGAGCTACACCCCCAGTCCTATTTTTTATTTTTATTATTTTGAAACAGGGTCTCACTAAGTTGCGGAGAGCCTCACTAAGTAGCTGAGGCTGGCCTCGAACCTGGATCCTCCGGTCTTAGCCTCCCAAGTACTGGGATTACAAGCGTGTGCCACCACACCCAGCTCAATCCTAGCTCTTTTTATTTTTTATTTTGAAACAAGGTCTCACTAAGTTACTGCGATCCTCCTGTCTCAGCCACCCAAGTACAGGGATTACAGGCATGTGCCACCAACACCTGGCTTTCTTTTTTCCTTTTTTAAATAATAAATTTTATTTACTGAAAATATATATTACAAAGAAAAAAGTATAAATAAGAGAATACAAATTTAGTCTGCCTTAAAATGGCAGAGTAAAGCATCTACTCTCTTCCTGCTGAAAGAAAAAAAAATTAAACTAATAGGCAAATAGGATTTAGAGGTAGAACCCCACAAGAAGAAAGAATACATGAGAGGAGACAATAGCAATAAAATACTGGAAGCTAGCAAGTTGATAAATAACTGATTTATCTAAGAAAGCTGAATTCAGAGCAAACACTGGGGAAAACAATCTGATTTACACCAGAGCCCCAACAAGCTAAAATATTGGTAACACTTTGGAAAATGGGAGTAAAGTAGAACAGAAAATAGGAAAACCTGTTGAAAGGCTGGCAACAAAATTAAATAATTAGATATTCATATTTTCTATACCATATACTATAAAACTATATGTGTTTGTTTTGGTTTGGTTTGGTTTGGTTTTTTTGTATGGTACTGGAGATTGAACCTAGGAGGAGTCTACCTCTGAGCTATACCCCCCAGCCATCTTTATTACTTATGGTTTTGAAAAAAAAAGGTCTTCTTAGGTTGCTGAGAGTCTCCCTAAGTTGCTGAGGCTGGTCTCAAACCTGTGATACTTCTGTCTCAGCCTCCTAAATTCTGGGATTACAGGAGTGTAGCACCACACCTGACTGTACATATATCATTTTAATAAAATAAATGACAAAAACTACATGATTATCTCAATATTTGCAGAAAAAAAATTGACAAAATCTAATACCTATTCAGGATAAAAATTATCAATAAAATAAATGTAAGGAAATGCCCACACTTAATAAAGAGCATCTACAAATAATCTAGAGCTAGCATCATACCTAATGGTCAAAGACTAAAAGCTTCCCCTGAAATAGAGATCAAAGCAAAGGTAACTACTATTAATACTTCTATTCAAGTTTTTTGTTGTTGTTGTTGTTGCTGCTGGGTTTTTGTTTTTTTGTTTTTTGTTTTTTGTTTTTTTGGTATGGGGAATGGACCCTACACCCCCAGCCCTATTTTATTTTTATTTTGAAATAGGGTCTCGTTAGGTTGATAAGTCTCACTACTTGAGTAGGCTGTCTTTGAACCTATGATCCTCCTGTCTCAACCTACCAAGTACTGGATTACAGGCATGCACCACCACACCCAGCTTCAAGATTGTACTGGAGATTCTACACGATGCAATCAGGCAAAAAAGAGAAAGGAAGGAAGGGAGGTAGGGAAGGAAGAAAGAAAAAAATGTATATTGGAAAAAAGAAGTACAACATTTTTATTGTAACAATCATAATACTACAAGAAAACTCTAAGAAATTCATGAAGGAAATAAAAAGACTAGAACTAAAGACAATTCCACTAAAGTAAAAAAATACAACATTAATATACAAAAATCAGTTAGACTCTAATTACTAGCAAAATTCAATAATTGAATCATGAAAACAATTTCACTTAAAATAGTATAAAAATTGGACAAAATAAATTTAGGAATAAATTTAACAAAACTGTAAGACTTTTACCTTTAAAAAATGCAAAATATTATTTAAAGAAATTGAAGACCTAAACAAATGGAAAGATATTACACATTCACATTCATGTAGAAAATTGAGTAGAATTTAAAATGGCAATTCTCCCCAACTCAATCTATAGATGCAATATAATCCCTATCTATACCCCGAGGAGACTGTTTGCACAAACTGACATGCTAATCCTAAAATTCTTACAAAAGGACAAAGGACTCAGAATCACCAAAACAGTCTTGAAAAAATAGAATAACTTACACCTCCTAATTTCAAAAGTTATTTTGAAGCTACAGTAATCTAGACAATGTGGTATTGGATTAAGAATAGACATGTTAAAGCCAGGCATGTTGGTACACGCCTGTAATCCCAGGGAGGCTGAAACAGGAGGATCGTAGGCTCAAGGTCAGCCTCAGCAATTTAGGGAGGCCCTCAGCAACTTATCAAGACCCTGTTTCAAAATAAAAAATAAAATAGGGCTGGGGTATAGCTTGGAGGTAGAATGCCACTGGGTTCAATCCCCAGTACCACATTAAAAAAAGAAGAAGAAGTGTAGATCAGTGGCAGAATGGCACTGTTGGGGATAGATATGCAGATATATACCAAAATTAAGATTCTAGAAATAATCTCATACTTATATGGTCAGTAAGTTCAACAGAGGTGACAAAGAAATTCAACAGGGAAAAGATAGCCTTATCAACAAATGGTCTAGAACAAACGGATATCTATGCAAAAAGATGAATTTAGTTCCTACTCTCATACCATATACAAAAAAGTAACTTAAAATGAGCCACAAGTAAGAGCTAAAATTGTAAAACTTCTAGAAGAAAACATAGGAGAAAAATCTTCATGACCTTAAGTTAGAGATTTCTTAGATACAAAACCGAAAGCACAATCCATATAGAAAAAGAATTGATAAATTAAACTTCAAAGTTAAAAATATTTGTACTTCAAAACATTAAGAAATGAAAATTCAAGCCACTGAAGAGGAGAAAATATGTGCAAATCATGTATTTGGACACAGAGTATATAAAGAATTCTTAAAATTTAACAATAAGAAAACAAATAAACCAATTTAAAAATGAGCAAGAGCTGGGCATGGTGGTACACACTTGTAATCCAAGTACTTGGGAGGCAGAGACAGAAGAATCACAGGTTCGCAGCCAGCCTCAGCAGTTTAGTGACACTTTCCACAATTTAGCGAGACCCTGTTTCAAAATTAAAGAATAAAATCAGGCTACGGGTGTAGCTCAGAGGTAGAATGCCCCTGGGTTCAATCCCCAGTAACACACACACACACACACACACACACACACACACACACACAAAATGAGCAGAAGGAAAACATATGAATGGTCAAGAACACATTCAAAGATGCCTGACACCATTATTCACTAAGATAATTTAAATTAAAACCACAATAGCCAGGCAGGCACCTGTGGCACACACCTGTAATCCCAATACTTGGGAGGCTGACTCAGAGGATCACAGGCTCAAGGCCAGCCTCGGAAATTTAGCAAGGCTCTGAGCAACTTAGTGAAGCCCTGTTTCCAAATAAAAAGTAAAATAAGGCTGGATATATAGCTCAAAGGTAGAATGCCCCTAGGTAGAATCCCCAGCATCACAAAAAACAAAAACAACAACAACCAAAAAAAAAAGTAAATTGGACTGAGTGTGGTGGCACATATGTGTAATCCCAGGTGAGGAATTGGGAGGCTGAGACAGGAGGACTGCAGGTTCAAGACCAGTCTCAAAACTTTGCAAGACTCTCAGCAACTTAGCAAGACCCTGTTTCAAAATAAAAAATGTCTTTAAAAAGGCTGGGAGTGAAAATAGAATGTCCCTGGGTTCAATCACCAGTACAAAAAAAAAAAAAAAAAGTAACTCAGCCTCAAGAATTATGAAGAATAGCCAGGCATGGTGGCAATGTTTATAATCCCAGGACTTGGTAGACTGAAACAGGAGGATCACAGTTTTGAGGACAGTCTCAGCAAATAGTGAGACTCTCATCAACCTAGTGAAACCCTGTTTCAAAATAAAAATAAAATAGGGTTAGGGTATAGCTCAGAGGTAGAATACCCCTGGGTTCAATCTCCAGTACCACAAACAAACAAACAAACAAAAAGAGTAGTTACCAATGAAAGCATAAAACTAAAAGAATGAATGCTTAAGCAGAAGCCATGAAGTAGAGCTGCAGAAATGAAGAAAGGAGTTAGAGCCACAGAGGTTATGGCAAAAACAGAGGCATGATCAAATAAAAATGTAAACAAGCAGAAATATAAGGAAAATGTTCAGAGTAGTGGGGGAAATAAGTAAGTCTCCACTAATGGGAAGAAGTTGAGAAACATGGACTTTGTGCTCCAATTAAGAAAGGAGAACAACAGTCCCCAGAGTTCTGCTCCTCCAGTCCCAAGAAATTTCTACTTTACCATCCCATGATAATTCTTACAACAGGCTCCACCAAATGCTTAATTCTTCCTGTTCCTTACTCTCAAAACAATTTTTCAACTAAACACAGAAGGCAGAAGATGGCGTCAGAGTGAGACACTGCTCAATAGGCACTGTGAGCTTGATTCAAATCAGCCATAGAGACAGCTTCTTGACAGAAGAAAAAAAAGCAACAAATAGGTGAACAATGCTACGAAAACTGAAATACGGCTAATCAGAATCTGGGAGGCTGACCAGGGAGAGCAAAGAAGCCCGTCTGTGCAGCCGCCATTGAGCCAGCCCCTGGCGTAGGGTCTACTGACAAAGAAATATATAACAACCTTCTGCATTCCCAGCGACCGGAGGTGGAGCAAGAGACTCCTGAACTCCTCTTCCTAGCCAGGCGGCATATTGAGGCACCTTTGACAGTGACTGGAACACGTGGTACAACCAGCTTAAGCCCACGTGGGGCCATCCCAGCACCCCTCTCCCTACACAGCCGTCGCAGAGACCAACTGTACTGCAGAACTTGAATCAAAACTGCTGCAGGAGCAGCTTCTTGACAGAAGGAAAGAGAAGCAAAGCAGCAGAAAAGTGAGTAAAGCAACAGGGGCAGTTGGTCAGAACCCAGAGAGCAGACCAGGGGAGCCGGCGCATGTGCAGCAGTGGAAATCGCCATCTTGTCTGCTGCCCAGAGCAGCAGGGATCTACCCAAAAGATCTGCAGAGGCCAAATCAGGTCTGTTCTTACAAACTTGCAGGGATTTTTATTTTGTTTCTTGCTGTTGTTTTTTGCTTTCTGAGTTTTTTTCTTTTATTTTGTTTCATTTTTACTCTGATTCACTTTGCATTGCTTCGATTTATCTATGTTTGTTCGGAGGATTGGTTGCTTTGTTAGTTTTGCTAGACCCTAGAAGTCAACACCTGAAACCCACCAAAGACACCAATAGAGCAGGCAAAAGAAGTACCAGAGTAATTGCAACTCAGTACAAGATACCATTCACAGAGAGAAAATAAAAATAAGAAACCTATAAATTCAGAGAAAGCGTGCAAGAGCAGCAAAGTTATAAATTGAAGAACAGGGAAACCATGAGAAGGAAAAATATCAAAGAAACAATGATCAACACGACCCCACATCAACAGAACTCAATGACACTGAATGGCAGAGCTTACCAGAAGAATAATTCAGATCTTTAATAATAGAAACATTACAAAACTTCCAGAAAGAATGCAGAGAGAGCTGGAAAGAAATAAAGGAACAAATAAACAAAGAATCTGACACCCTAAGCAGGAATCATAGAGAAGCCTTGAGGGAAGTGAAGGATGTGAAAGATGCAATAATAGAAGTCAAGGCATCAATACAAACTATTAACAGTAGATTAGACCACATGGAAAACAGAATATCACTCCTAGAAGATGACCATTCCAAAAATGAATCCATTATACATAATCTAGGAAAAAAAAATTCAACGGTATAAATTGGACATCGATGAGATCTGAGCCAATTTTAAAAGAGCTAACCTAAGAATAATAGGCATAGAAGAGGGATTAGAAGTTGAAACTAATGGAATAAACAACCTTTACAAAGAAATAATATCAGAGAATTTTCCAAACATAGAAAGAGAAGTTGACACACAGGTACAGGAAACATATAGAACCCCCTATAGACAAGACCAAAGAAGAGGTTCACCATGCCACATAATAATCAAGATGACTAACGTAGAGGCTAAGAATTCTAAAGGCAACAAAAGCAAAAGGCCAAGTAACATTTAGAGGCAAACCAATTAGAATCACTCCAGACCTCCCAAACCAAGTCATGAAAGCCAGGAGGGGCTGGAGTAACATATTCCAAACTCTGAAAGAAAATAACTTGCAGCCAAGATTCTCCTACCCAGCAAAACTCTCTCTCAAAATTGACGGGGATATAAAAACCTTCCATGACAAACAGAAAATAAAAGCATTCATGTCTTCCAAACCAGCACTAGAGAAAATACTCAAAGAGATTAACTACAAAGAAGAACTAACAAATAAATGTTGGAACCAGAGAAACAAAAATTTCCAGGAAGCAAACAACTAAGCAAAGAAGAACAAACACTACCGCAAACAGAAGTCAAAACCCAAAATGTTAGGAATTAAAAATCATCTCTCAATAATCACACTGAATATAAATAATCTCAACTCCCCAATAAAAAGGCACAAGGTGGCAAAATGGATTAAAACCCAGAATCCATCTATATGCTGCCTGCAAGAAACACACCTTACAAGCAAAGATTCCCACAAACTAAGGGTGAAGGGCTGGAGTAAGGTAATCCATGCCAATGGAACTCGAAGACAAGCAGGAGTAGCAACTATGATATTGGATAAATTAGATTTCAAGCCTAAGCTCATCAAAAGATCCAAAGAAGGTCACCTTTTACTAGTAAAAGAAACAATCCAGCAAGAGGAAATACCAATTATCAACATCTATGCCCCAAACATAGGTGCAGCCACTTTCATAAAACAAACTCTGCATGATATAAAGTCACATATAGATCCCAATATACTAATACTAGGAGACTTCAATACTCCTCTCACATCACTAGACCGATCTTCTAAAAAAAAGGTCAGTAAAGATGCTTCAGACCTAAATAATACCATAAACCAAATGGACCTGTTAGACACATACAGAATATTTCACCCAACTACAGCTGAATTCACATTTTTCTCAGCAGTGCATGGAACCGTCTCCAAAATAGACCACATTCTGGGCCACAAAGAGAGCACTGTCAAACTCAAAAAATGTAACATAATTCCCTGCATCTTTTCAGACCACAATGGAGTGAAACTAGAAATCAACTCTAAGAAGACCCAGAGTAACCATGTAAACACATGGAGACTGAACACCACATTGCTGAACGAGGAATGGGTCATAGAAGAAGTAACGGGAGAAATTAAAAAATTCCTAGAAACCAACGAAAACAGAGACACAACATATCAAAACTTCTGGGACACCTTAAAGGCAGTACTAAGAGGAAAATTTATAGCACTGAATGCCCATATAAGAAGAACGGAAACTCACCAAATAAATAACCTAATGACATAGCTCAAAGCCCTTGAAAAACAGGAACAGTCTAACCCCAAAAGCCAGTAGAAGGCAGGAAATCATGAAAATCAGAGCAGAAATTAATGAAATAGAGAATAAAAAAAAACAATATAGAAAATCAATAAAACCAAAGCTGGTTTCTTGAAAAAATAAACAAGATAGATAAACCATTGGCCAACCGAACCAAAAGAAAAAGGGAATCAACCCAAATTACCAAAATAAGAGATGAAAAAGTGATATTACCACTGACAGTGTGGAAATACAGAGGATCATCAGAAACTATTTTAAAAAACTATACTCCAATAAAATGGAAAATCTGGAATAAATTGACAATTTTTTAGATATATACAACCTTCCTAAATTGAGTCAAGAAGATATAGAAAATTTAAATCAACCAATAAAAATCAAAGAAATAGAAACAGCAATAAAAAGTTTACCATCAAACAAAAGCCCAGGGCCAGATGGTTTTTCAAGTGAATTTTATAAAACATTTATGGAAGAGCTAATCCCAATACTCCTCAAATTATTCCGTGAAATAGAAAAAAATGGGACTCTCCCAAACACTTTCTATGAAGCCAACATCACATTAATACCAAAGCCAAATAACACACCTCAAGAAAAGAAAACTATAGGGCTATATTATTGACGAACTTAGATGCAAAACTGCTAAACAAAATACTAGCAATGCGCATTCACAACCACATCAAGAAAGCTGGGGCGTGGTGGTGCACGCTTGTAATCCCAGCATTCGGGAGGCTGAGACCGGAGGATCCCGGTTCGCAGCCAGCCTCAGCTACCTAGTGAGGCACTCTGCAACTTAGTGAGACTCGGTTTCAAAATAAAGAATAAAAAATAGGGCTGGGGGTGTAGCTTAGAGGTAGAATGCCCCTGATTTCAATCCCCAGTACCGCAAAAAAAAAAAAAAAAAACACACATCAAGAAAATTATACACCATGACCAAGTCAGGTTCATCCCATGGATGCAAGGCTGGTTCAACATATGAAAAACAATCCATGTAATACACCACATAAACAGACTCAAAGACAAAAATCACATGATCATCTCAATTGATACTGAAAAAGCATTTGACAAGATCCAACACCCATTCATGCTAAAAGCACTGCAGAGAATCGGAATAGAAGGAACACACCTCAAAATCATAGAGGCAATATACAATAGGCCTACAGCCAATATCATATTAAATGGAGAAAAACTGCAAGAGTTCCCACTGAAAACAGGAACAAGACAAGGATGTCCATTATCACCTCTTCTGTTCAATATACTACTTGAGACTCTAGCCAGAGCAATAAGGCAAGAGAAGGAAATCAAAGGGGTAAAAATAGGGAAAGAAGAACTAAAACTATCCCTTTTTGCAGATGACATGATACTATACCTAGAAGACCCAACAAAGTCAGCCAAAAAACTTATAGAACTGATCAACAAAACAAATTCAGCAAAGTGTCTGGATACAAAATTAATCTTAAAAAATCAGAAGCTTTCCTGTACGCCAACCATAAAACCACTGAAAAAGAAATCCAGAAAACAATTCCACTCACAATAGCACCCCCAAAAATAAAATACTTAGGGATAAACCTAACCAAAGAGGTAAAAGACCTCTATAAGGAAAACTACAAAAAGCTGAAAAAAGAAATCGACAAAGACCTTAGAAGATGGAAAAATCTACTATACTCTAGGATAGGCAGAATAAATATCATCAAAATGGCCATCTCCCAAAAGTAATCTACAAATTCAATGCAATACCCATGAAATTACCAAGGTCACTCCTCACAGACATAGAAAAATCAGTCCTTAAATTCATCTGGAACAACAAAAAGCCCAGGATAGACAAAGTAGTTCTTAGCAACAAGAACCATGCAGGAGGTATTACAATACCTGACTTCAAACTCTACTACAAAATCACAGTAATAAAAGCAGCATGGTATTGGCACAAAAACAGACACTTAGACCAATAGAGCAGAATAGAAGATCCAGAAACAGACCACGTGCTTACAGTCAACTGACTTTTGACAAAGGAGCCAAAAACATACACTGGAAAAAAAGATAGCTTCTTTAACAAATGGTGTTGGCAAAACTGGTTAACCATCTGCAGGAAAATGGAAATAAACCCCACTTTCTCACCCTTCACAAGAGTCAACTCAAGGTGGATCAAAGACCTGGAAGTCAGGCCAGAAACCTTGCAGCTACTTGAAGAGGGCATAGGCCCAACACTTCAACACATAGGCACAGGCAAAAACTTTCTCAACAAGACCCCAAAAGCACAAGCACCTCAAAGGAAGATCAATACATGGGATTGCATTAAACTGAAGAGCTTCTGTGCAGCAAAGGAAACTATCAAGATCCTCAACAGGGAGCCCACAGAGTAGGAGAAAATTTTTGCCAGCTACTCTTCTGATAGAGGACTAATATCTAGGATATACAGAGAACTCAAGAAACTCACAGCTTAGAAAACAAATAACCCAATCAAAAAATGAGAAAAGGATCTAAACAGACACTTCACAAAAGAAGAAATACAAATGGCCAATAAATGTATGAGAAAATGTTCAACATCATTAGCAATCAGAGAGATGCAAATCAAAACTACCTTGAGATTTCACCTAACTCCAATCAGAATGGCAATCATGAAGAACACAAACAACAACAAATGCTGGCGAGGCTGTGAAGTGGGAACCCTAATACATTGTTGGTGGGATTAAAAATTAGTGCAACCACTTTGGAAAACAAATGGAGGATCCTCAGGCAAATGGGAATGAACCTACCATATGATCCAGCAATACCACTTCTGGGTATCTACCCAAAAAAATGGAAACCAAACTATCAGACCAACACATGTGTATCTATGTTTACAGCTGCACAATTCATAATTGCCAATCTATGGAAACAGTCAAGATGTCTATCGACAGATGAATGGGTTACAAAACTATGGGATATGTACACAATGGAATTTTACTCAGCCATAAAGAAAAACAAAATCATATTATTTGCAGGGAAATGGATGGACCCGGAAAACATTATGTTAAGTGAGATTAGTCAGTCACAAAAAGTTAAAAATCGAATGCTCTCCCTAATATGTGGAAGCTAGGGAGAAAATGGGACATAGAGGGACTCAGATGAAGAAGGAGAATCCTTAGGTGAATAAAGAATTTGATTTAACAGAAGGTGATGGGGGGAGGAGGGACACCCTAATGAGCATGATGTACTTTCATGAACATATCAAAGTCAATCACTAAACTGACCTTGAGAAGGAGGGAGGAGAAGGGAGTGAAGCGGGAATTGGGGAAGGGTTAAATGAGAAATGTGTGCATGTATGCCTTTACCTATACTAGCTTGTACCTAATAAAGATATGTGATTACAATGCACCAATCAAAAAAAGGATTTGTTAGCTGGGCGTGGTGGCGCACGCTTGTAATCCCAGCATTCAGGAGGCTGAGACCGGAGGATCCGGGTTCACGGCCAGCCTCAGCTACCTAGTGAGGCACTCTGCAACTTAGTGAGACTCGATTTCAAAATAAAGAATAAAAAATAGGGCTAGGGGTATAGCTCGGAGGTAGTTACACCAGGAGATTTTTTATCTACGTAATGCGGAGCCCATTTCTATTAATGTGGCAGAAACAGCTAAGACATTTGTAGATCAGCTTCAAGCTTTGGTCACTACCTGACCCTTGTTTACCTCCTTGCTGGGAGGAGTTATCGGAGGAACAACAATAGTCATTCTAGGCTTATGCATTTTACTACTCATTATATGCCTTGTGATCAATGTCTTTGTTAGTATATGAGCAGATTTACATGGAATAAAACTGCAAGCACTGCCTCACACAGGGCCTGGTAGTCAATAATGGGTTCGATTTTCTCAGGGCAATATCAACCTAAGACAGGGTTCATTGAATGACTCATCGAGACCCCATGACGGACAGGTAAGATTATGCACCTGGTAGGAAACGACCTAAGACAGGCACAGTTCTTCGTGCATTTTAAAATTAAAACGGGGGATTTGTGTGAGCCTCAGCTGGGCCCTGTCCCTCCTGGCAGTTGCTATCTGCATATATGAGTAATTATACTGATATGGCTACTTTGGCATCTTGAAATCTGGTGATTGCTCCTAGGATGTGTAGATGAAAGACCCTCCTACTTCTTAGAAAGTAAATATATGATTCTAAAGGTTTATGGTTTTATGTCTCTAGAAAGTTTGCTTGACCAGGCTATGTTAAGAATGTGGGCTATTCATGGAAAACAAAGAAGTGGTGCTAATTGTGCTCTGACAATGATTGATATGCCGTAAATGTATACATAACCCTGTTGTACTCAAGAAATGTATAAAAAATCCATGCTGAATAATAAAAATTTTTTTTAAAAGTCTGAAGGCTTACCTTTGGGTATCACCAGTGGTATTACTTGACGTGTTTAAATTCATGCTAAGTCTTCCAACTCTTTCAAAATACCACAGTGTTTCTTAATGATTCACCTCTTTATTGATGATTCAAATTGTCCAAGATGTCTGTAACTTACAGGTTAGATAGACTGAAATCTGTAAACATAGTAAACAATAAAACATAAGTTTTATATTTGAATCGTGACAGTATTGGTGGTTTTTCTTTTGATCTACAGACTATTTGTTAATTCTTAAGCTACTATATACCAAACTTATAATTCTAAAAAGTTACAATGTTTTATTTGCTTTAAAAAGCAATGAAAAGCAAAAGTGACATGTTAAAAAGATGTTCCTTTTTGTATTTTTGTAAAAACAAAGTAATGATTAACTTTTAGATTATTTTAATTTCTCAAGTAAAAAGAGAAATTATCATAGTAAGAGTGACAAAGTTTTCTCAAACTTGAAAAAGAAATAAATAGTATCTATCAGTAGGACATAGAATTTAGTATGAAAGAAAATAAAATCCAGGGAAATTTTTGAGTCCATAAAACCTTTCTCACAAATGAGACACTTTTTTTTTTTCTTTTCAGTACTGGAGATTGAATCCAGGGGCATTCTACCTCTGAGCCACACCCCCAGCCCTATTTTTTATTCTTTATTTTGAAACAGGGTCTCACTAAGTTGTGGAGTGCCTCACTAGGTAGCTGAGGCTGGCCGCGAACCCGGATCCTCCGGTCTCAGCCTCCCAAATGCTGGGATTACAAGCATGCACCACTACGCCCGACTCTATTTTTTATTCTTTATTTTGAAACAGGGTCTCACTAAGTTGCAGAGGGCCTCACTAAGTAGCTGAGGCTGGCCACGAACCTGGATCCTCCAGTTGCAGCCTCCCAAGTACTGGGATTACAAATTTGTACCACCATGCACGGCTAAATGAAATGCTTTTAATGATCCATTGTAATTTTCCTTTTTTTTTTTTTTTTTTTTTTTAATTTTCAGATGGTTTTTAGTCAAAGGTTCTCAAAATAAATACTACAGAAAAGTTAACAATCCAGTCAAACTGTACAGTTCAAAAGTGTCTTTTGAGCTGGGCATGGTGGTGTAATCTATAGTCCTAGCACTCAGCAGACTGAAAAGAGAGGATCATGTAAGTCCAGGAGTTCAAAGGCCAGCCTGGGAAATATAGGGAAACCCTGTCTCAAAAAAAAAAAAAAAAAAAAAAATCTTTCAATAAGTCCTAGGAAAAAAAACTACAGCATTATCTTGAACCAAACAAGTAAGTTATCACCGGCAAGTCTGTGGCAATAGTAAAACAAAAATTAGAAATTAACTCTCTTGCCAAGTAAAGTAGTACACTAGTATAATCTCAGCAATTTGGGAGACTGAGGCAGGAGGATCACAAGTTCAAGGCAAACCTCGGCAGCTAGGCAAGATCATGTCTCAAAATTAAAAATAAAAGAGGCAGAGGACCCCTAAATTCAATCCCAGTACCACCACACTAAAAAAAAATGAACTCTCTTGATCATATAAGTATCTCCATAAAAATCTTTTATAAAAGCAGGGTGTGGTGGCACATGCTGTAATCCCAGTACTTGGGAGGCTGAGACCAAAGGATCCGGGTTGGCGGCCAGCCTCAGCTATTTAGTGAGGCCCTCTGACCCTGTTTCAAAATAAAGAATAAAAAATAGGGCTAGGGATGTAGCTCAGAGGTAGAATGCCCCTGGGTTCAATCCCCAGTACCACACACAAAAAAAATCTTTTATATATATTTTTTATATATTTTATATATATTATATATATATATATATATTTTTTTTTTTTTTTACTAATTTGTACAAAAGGTCAGCTGGACACGGTAGCGCATGCCTGTAATGGGAGGCTGAGACAGAAGGATCAGAAGTTCAAAGCCAGCCTCAGCAACTTAGCGAGACTCTCAGCAACTTAGTGAGACCCTGTTTCCAAATAAAATAGGACTGGGGGTATAGATCAAAGGTAGAATGCCCCTGGGTTCAAGCCCCAGCACTAACACACACAAAGGTCATTCTTCATAAATTAATTTTTTAGTAATTTAGTACAGCTGGGCATGGTAGCACATGCTTATAATCAAAGTATGTGGGAGACTGAGACAGGATTTACAGGTTTGAGGTCAGCCTCAGCAATATAGCAAGACCCTCAACAACCTAGCAAGAACCTGTTTCAAAAATTCTTTTAAAAGAAAGAGCTGAAGCCGGCGTGGTGGCGCACACTTGTAATCCCAGTACTTGGGAGGTTGAAACCAGAGGATCCGGGTTCATAGCCAGACTCAGCTATTTAGTGAGGCCCTCTGACTCTGTTTCAAAATAAAGAATAAAAAATAGGGCTGGGGGTAAAGCTTGGAGGTAGAATGCCCCTGGGTTCAATTCCCAGCACAACAAAAGAAAGAAAGAAAGAAAGAAAGAAAGAAAGAAAGAAAGAAAGAAAGAAAGAAAGAAAGAAAGAAAGAAAGAAAGAAAGAAAGAAAGAAAGAAAGAAAGAAAGCTGAGCCTGGCATGGTGATGCATACTTGTAATCCCACTACTTGGGAGGCTAAAGATAGGAGGCTCACAGGTTTGAGGACAGCTTCACCAAGTAGTGAGACTCTCATCAACCTAGTGAGACCCTGTTTCAAAATGAAAAATAAAAATAGGGCTGGGGGTATAGCTTGGAGGTGGAATGTCTCTGAGTTCAATCCCCAGTCCAAAAAAAAAAAGAGCTGAGCTGGGTGTGGTGGTGCGAGCTGTACTTGGGAGACTGAGACAGGAGTATCATATGTTTGAGGACAGCCTAAGCAAAATAGTGAGACTTTCATCAACCTAGTGAGATCCTGTTACATCCTGGGGATGTAGCTCAGAGGTAGAATGCCCCTGGGTTCAATCCCTAGTCTCTCTCTCTCTCTCTCTCTCTCTCTCTCTCTCTCACACACACACACACACACACACACACACACACACACACACGAAAGGGCTAGAGGTGTAGTTCAGAGGTAGAATGCCCCTGGGTTCAATCCCCAGTACCAAAATAATAGCAACAACAACAACAACAATAATAATGATTTAATCCATGGTAATTTTCAAAGGCCTCTTTCAAGAACAAGGTGAAAGAAGGAAAAGAGTAAAGTATTTGTCACTTATTCTAGACTACTTTCTGGAACCCTCTTCTATGGAAGATATCCCAAATTATACAAAGCCAACCCTTTAAAGTAAGTTATTTGCTTATAATGCTAAGGAATTTCTGGGTAAGCATCTTATTTTTGTTTTATTTAGTAATTTATTTTTGGTAGTAGGGATTGAGCCCAGGGGCATTCTACCTCCAAGCTATACCCCGGCCCTTTTTACTTTTTATTTTGAAACAGGGTCTCACTAAGTTGCTGAGGGTCTCTAAATTGTTGAGGCTGACCTCAAACCTATAACCCTCCTATCTCAGTCTCCCAAATAATGGAATTTACAGGCATGTCCAATCATACTAAAACATTTTAAACAGAAAGACAGCAATAATGCACTAAATCCAAATATATACAAATATCAAGATCCTACGAGTACTTCTAGAAATCCATTATCCTAAGAAACACCACTAGCTTTAAACTCAGAAAAATCAGAATTAGGATCAAATAAGTATAAGTATGTGGTCTTAGGCAAGTCTCTTAAATTCTATGAATGTGTTTTCCTCCACCATAAAAAAGGGATAATCATACCAACCTCATATACTCAAGATTTAAATAATATATACAGCACATATACAGTGACCAGCCACCATCCATTTTTATTATTAAACATAGAACTCTGAAAAAACATAAGGATACCTGAGATAAAGGAAGGGAGTGAATGGCACCGGGGGTGAATCAATCTGGGAAGAAGATGTAATAAGAAAATTATTAAGTGAAATTATGTGTATACACAGAAACACAGAAGATTTTTGAAAAGGAGAGAAAGGTGCTGTTTTCTTTTTGTGCTGCCACTAAACCAGCCTCAGGAGAGACCACTGGAAAAAAAAAAGGGATTCAAATAAGCAGTCACAGTGCTGAGAAGGAATGTCTCCTACAGACACAAATGGTTCTTTAAAACAGTGGTTCCAGTAGCTGATAGTTCATGTAGAATAGATATTCATATAGAATAGTTTGGTCCAGGACAAACAGGATGGAATTTTGGCCAAGACTTGTAAAACAAAAAAATTTCCTTCCATTCCTCCAGGGACCTACATCACTAAATTTGAGAATAGTGGTAGGACAAACAAATACCACTGTCACTAATCTATTATGCATCTTACTACAGTACCAAGGTACTGTACTTGGTACTTTACATAAAACTCTGCTTCCTACAACACTGCTATGTAAGGATTATCCCATTTTTCAAAGAAGAAAACTAAGACTCAGCAATTAGAAATAGTTTGACAAAAGTCAAACAGTTACAGGACCACTTTCCCAACTCATAACTGACTCTAAAGCACTAGTTCTTTCTGCAAAGCCACTGATGATTCATAAAGATGAACTATACGTTATTTTGCCCCAGGCTTATTATCCTTGCTTCAATTAAGGAAATTCACTGATTCAGAAAGGCTAAATAATTTGCTGGCCAGTCAGCTATTAAGTGGGGGGCACTAGAACTCAATCAAGTTCTTTGGATACTGAACCACCAAATCTGTTCATCCTACCACCATGCTCCCAAAGGTCAGACCCCAGAGAAATTGCCTTCAGAATGGAAGAACAGCTAGAACCTAGAAGAAAAAGACTCCTGTACTTAAGAGTAACGTCCAAGGCTTAGAAACACATACATAAAATCTTTCTATTTTTGTGAAAAAGCTTAAAATACACACACACACACACACACACACAACTGCACACATGTGTGTGCATATGTGGCAAAAGATACAGACCTCTGTTTACCTAGTGGGAAAATAATTTTTAGAAGGGCTGGGATGCTGCTCAGTGGTACAACATTTGCCTAACATGTACAAGGCCCTGGGTTTGATCTCTAACACCACAAAAAAAAAAGGAAAAAAAATAATTTTAGAAAATATGGCCTTAATAATGTCTTTCTTTTTAATCTTGGGAAGTGTACAAAGAGAAATTTTATAAGATTTTAATAAATTATTTCAGTAAAGTTAAATTTGAAAGGATCAGTTTAGTATATTATTTTGGCATCTAATATCTTCAAATATGAATGGTCTTCTAGACAGAGTGGCATCCATAGCTCTCAGAAGTGATGTTCTTCAATTTCCTGATCATATGGTATACAGATAATATGGTAAGCAGACAGTCCCTGCCATCTTCACCCCAGAGTTTTACTACTATCTTATATAATATCCTCCCCTTATCTGTGATCAACCTGGACTTGCTTCTATGGCTAAGTGATGGAATGCCACTCCAATGATTACCTCATATTATGTAAGTTTTTTAGGGGCTGGCAGTGTAGCTCAATGGTAAAGCACTTGCCTGGAATGCATGAGGCCCTAGGTTCAATTCCCAGCACTGTAAGGGGGTGGCGGGGAGACTGAATAACAATCTCTTGTTGGCCTTGAAGAAGCAAAATGCAATGCTGTGAACTGCCTATTGAGAGGGTCACATGACAGAGAACTGAAATCAGCTTCCTAGACCTAAGTGTGGTCTTCACCCAACAGCTAAGGGTAGTCAGAACCCTCATGCACACAGCTGCCAGGATAAACTCTGCCAAAACCCTAAGTGAGCTAAGCAGACTCAATCAAGTTGGCCTCTAGAGAGAACCTAGGCAGTGTCAGTATCTTGACTGCAGTCCTGTAAGAACCTGAGCGGAAGACCCAGCTAAATAGGTTTTGACCCATGTGGACAGTGATGTAAGTGTGTGATATTTTGAAGCACTATGTTTGTGGTAACTTGTTATACATCAAAGAAAACTAACTAATTTAGATAGTTTGAAAAGGCTTATGCAAGGGTAAAAAGAAAGTTGAATAAACAAAGATTCAATAGGAAAACTGAATCTGAGTTCTGGCTATGTACATCTCTTATCAAGCCTGTTTGTCCATAGATAATTCTCGAATTAATATAAATGAGGGAGTTTGTGAAAGTTCTATCTAAAACAACTGATAGAAGCCGGGCGTGGTGGCACACACTTGTAATCCTAGCATTTGGAAGGCTGAGACCAGAGGATCCGGGTTCGCGGCCAGCCTCAGCTACTTAGTGAGGCACTCCGCAACTTAGTGAGACCCTGTTTATAAAGAATAAAAAATATATAGGGCTGGGGGTATAGCTACGAGGTAGAATGCCTCTGGGTTCAATCCCCAGTACTGCAAAAAAAATAAATAAAACAACTGGTAGAGAAACCAAAAAATCATGGTCAACACATAACAAATAAATAAATTAATAATAATAACAATAAAAGTGAGGAAGGATAAGCCACCAAACCATCTAACAGCCCCAAACCTGCAATAGAGATATCCATAGCGGAGAAAGCAAAAGGAAACAACACAGCTACATCTAACAGAACCCCCACGAGAGAACCAGCAGATATTTAGCAGGCCAACTGGAGAACAGTGGATAAAAATGGGAAGTTTCCCTATTTCAAGAGTGGTTACCTAAAATGCACATGGTAAAACAGTCCAGCTTTAGTGAACTCTCAAAACTGACTTGTCAGATCTCCTTCCTCAGACTGTTGGAGCAGGATAGAAAAGTGAAGATGAAAAATAATGAAGATGAAATAAAAATGGAGCAAGATAGAAAAAAATTAAAACAAAGTAAGGAGATGCCCTAAACCAAACCAGAAGTAACAGAAAATCTCAGAACGTAAGCCACCATTGTCTTTAACATAAGCACACCAAAAAACCAACTCAAAATAGTGTTTTATGATGTTAGAAAGCTTTCCTAAAACTTGTCTCATTCTCAAAGTTCAGGTAAATCAATCTCCCATAAAAATAGCATAAGAAGCCAGGCACAGTGGCGCACACTTGTATTCCCAGTACTTGGGGGACTAATACAGGAGGCTCCTAAATTCAAGGCTAGCCTGAGCAATTTAGCAAGACACTGTTTCAAAATAAAAAATAAAGCTGGGAGTGGTGGAACTCACTTGTAATCCCAGTACTTGGGAGGCTGAGAACCGGATCCTAGTTCTCGGCTAGCCTCAGCTACTTAATGAGGCCCTCCGCAACTTAGTGAGATCCTGTTTCAAAATAAGGAATAAAAAATAGGGCTGGGGGTGTAGCTCAGAGGTAGAATGCTCTTGGGTTCAATCCCTAGTAATGCAAAAATAAATAAAAAATAAAAAGTCTGGGGGTGTAACTCAGTGGTAGAAAAATTCTGGGTTGAATCCTCAGTACCACAAAAATAAGTAAACAAGCTAACATAAGAAAAGTACTTTTGCCAAAACTCATGCAAAGTTAAAATTAAAACAACAAAAAAAGTGAGGAGCAGAAATGTGTCCTATAAATGAAAGCATGGCAGAAAGACATGCCCACAAAACAGATGAAAACTATAATTTGTTATTTTAAAATGAACTAAAAGACATTAAGAAAATGTTATATGATATGAAATAATATGAAACAGAATTATAAGAACTCAAAAATAAAGTGACAGGAATAAGAATTAAGAAATAAAAGAAAAAATCATTCAAGTAATAAAGAGTAAGTCAGAGGGAACATAAGAGCAAGTATACACAACCAGAAAAATAAAAAATTAAAAAAAACCTACAAGATAGAGGAATTGAAAAGAGGAGAAATTATTAAGAATGTGAAGAAAGAGATCAAAAGGTAGAAAATGGCAAAGAATAATCAATAAGAGGATAACAAAAGACTCTGAATAAGAAAATCAAAGCAAGGGAACAAAACAAATACTAAAAACTGTAATTCAAGAAAATTTCCATGATATAAAAAAGGATTTTAATCTACATCTTGAAAAGACAAACTGAGTACTTAAGAATAGTGACTCAACAGAATCAACACCAAGACACATCCAAAGATAATTACAAGACTTTAAAGAAAATGTGTATAATAAATGTTCATAACAGCCTTGTTCATAATCACCAAAAATGAAAATAATCCAAATGTCCATCAACTAATCAATGTATGAAGAAAATATGGAATATTATCCAACCATAAAGAGGAATTACTAATATAAACCACAACATAGAGGAATCTTGAAAATATGATGCTAAGTAAAAGAAGCCAAGAAGCCAACCACAAAAAAGTCACATATAGTTTGACTCCAAAATATGGATGTCCAGAATAGAAAAGCAACTGCCAGAGAATGGGGAAGGGGGTCCTGTATCTGACTGATACTAGGTTTCTTTTAGAGGATGATGGAAATACTCTGGATTTTACTCTTAAAACCACTGAATTGTACACTTTAAAACAGTGGATTTAGCCAGGCATGGTGGCGCATGCTTGTAATCCTAGTACTTGGGAGGCTGAGACAGGAGGATTGCAGGTTCAAGGACAGCCTTGGCAATTTATTTATTTATACTTTTTTTTGGGGGGGGTGGGTACTAGGGATTGAACTCAGGGGCATTCTACCATCGAGCTACACCCCCCCCCAAGCCCTATTTTTTATTCTTTAGTTTGAAACAGGGTCTCACTAAGTTGCAGAGGGCCTCACTAAGTAGCTGAGGCTAGACAAGAACCTGCGATCCTCCTGTCTCAGCCTCCCATGTATGAGGATTACAAGCGTGTGCTACCACACCCAGCTCAGCCTCAGCAATTTAGTGAGGCTCTCAGCAACCTAATGAGACCCTGTTTCCAAATAAGAAATAAAATTGATCTGGGGTGCAGCTTGGAGGTAGAATGCCTCTGGGTTCAATTCCTAGTAACACACACACACACACACACACACAAAAGTGAACTTTATGTGAATTATATCTCAATTTTAGAAATTCATCAGCTCAGTGGTAATACTTAGTGGTAGAGTTTAGCATGTGTGAGGCCCTGAGTTCAATCCCCAGCACCAAAACATAAATAAATAAATCCATCATCATTTTTTAAATCCTAAAATCTACTTTAACAAACTCTTATTTTCTTCCTCTCTCTCTGATTCTAGCTCCTGATGACACTAGGGAACAAAGGCCTACCTCTATGTGTTCTAGGAAGACTAAATCCATGAAGGACCAAAGTTAGGTCAGTGGCTAAATGGCAGAGAAGATAAAGTAAAATCCTCTTTATTCTTACAAAAGAGTGAAAAAAATCAAAGAATGATGAGGACAGTCAGGTAAGTATTAACAGCACAATAATGAAATTGTCAATGGACGAGGAAGCTAAGGTAAAGAATTACACTGTACCCACATAATTTGTTCCTAGCTTTACTTAAAAATTCTCTGTGAAACACCACACGGTTAAAATGAACAATAATTTGGCCCAACTAAATGAGTAATTAAAAATTCCTTGTAACGTGCAACTTATGTCAGTCTTTCTCTTCTTTAGTATCTGTATAACTCTTTAAAGATTACTTTCCATTAGAAAATATTCAATTGATCATTTTCTATGAACAAATTGCCTGATACATCAATGTCACTCCCTGCTATCTGCATTCCAACTATGACAAAAATCCCTTCTCCAGTCATGTAGTAAAACCTTCCTACAATGATCTCATTTCACTCTACACCAACCCCAAGGGGAAGAAATTGTTAATATTCTTACTTCAAACCTATGGAAATCAGAGCTTAAATGCATTCAGTCACTTGCCTAAAGTCACAACTCCAGCAGATGACAGAGTCAGCCTTCACACCCAGGTTGGCTGATACCAGAGCTCTGCTGTGTGTCCTGCAAGTGACCTTCCAAACACGGCTCAGCCCAGCCAGAGAGCATGCGAGACCTCACTTATCAGGGAAGCACTTCTGCTCCTTGCTACAGATTTCTCAAACACAGATCATTCTTTCCCACATTCAAACTAATAAGAAGTCAGGGTGTTCTCTCCAAGAGCAGCTCTGACCTTCAGTGGATTCTCAATCCAGATGGTGCTTTCACAGACCTGAGCCAAAACCTATAGTAATGATGGATAAAGGCAAAGCTTAAACCAGCTTTTTATGTTAATGTATCAATAGATGAGTCTTTAGCCAGGTGCAGTGACACACACTTGTGATTCTGGTACTTAGGAGGCTGAGACAGGAGGATCGGAGGTTCAACACCAGCCTCGAAACTTAGCAAGACTCTCAGCAATTTAGCGAGACTCTGTTTCAAAACAAAAATTTAAAAAAGGGCTGAAGGTGTAGCTCAGAGGTAGAATGCCCCTGGATTCAACCCCCATTTTCCCCCCAAAAATGTACATTAATCTTCTCTAGGTTGTAGAGTTGAACTATTCTTGTGGGGGTGGGGAAGTGCTAGGGATTGAACTCAGGGGCATGTTACATCTGAGCTACAACCCCAGCCCTATTTTTTTAATTTTTTATTTGGAAACAGGGTCTCTTTAAGTTTCTGAGAGTCTCACTAAGTTGCCGAGGCTGCCTTTGAATCTGTGATCCTCCTGTCTTAGCTTCCCAAGTATTGGGATTACAGGTGTGTGCCATCCTGCCTGGTGAGTTGAACTATTACATTTGGTGGAATGTTATGGGTATCTTTCTTCAATAAGAAGTTTTTAAAAACAAATAGATAATAGGGCAATTGAGACCATAGGACCAATGATCTGGACATTCTAAGAAGAAGTACCAGCCAGAAAGAATATCCTACTTTAGATGTCAGAACCATTGCTGACACAAGTTTTCCTACCTTACATCTGAGTCCTTCAGTTATTCACCCAGAATGTACCTTTCAATGTTTTCACTGATCAAAGGAAAAGGGAGGGAGGATGGATGAAAAGATACAAGATAGTATTACTGAATATTTACAATGTGCCAGATACTGAGCTAAGCATACCTGATCTCATTTAATCCTCCCAACCACCCTATGAGATTACTTGCACATTTCACAAATGAGAAAACTGAGGTTTCCAGAGGTTGAGTAACTTGTGTAAAAATATTCACTGGGAGAATTAAAATTCAAACATATGCCAGGCACAGCAGTACATAGCTGTAATCCCAGCAACTTGGAATGCTAAGGCAGAAGGATCACACATTCAAGGCCAGCCTCAGCAACTTAGCAGAAACCCTGTAGCAAATTAAATATTTTTTAAATGCGGATTAGTGCGTTCATGCTGCTGAGGCCCCTTTCATAAAAAATATTGCATAATCGGGCACAGGGCGAAAAAGGTCTTAGAGCTGGGGATGTAGCTCAGTGGTAGAGTGCCCCTGAGTTCAACTCCAAGACAAAGGGACAGAGATAAGAAACTTTAAAAACTGAATGGGACTTTACAATCTAAGTCTATTCTCCAATGCCCAGAGAAGCCAAGGTTACAGAGCAAATATACAGCCAAAGCCAAGACTAATACAAAAAGCTCCTAAGACAACTCCTTTCACTTTTCTTCTTAGCAGGCTGCACTGCCATTGTTTCTTCTGCATTTCATGGGGAAACCAAATACTGCACTTCTACTGTTTTGTTGTTACTAGGCACTAACAGTTAAATAAAACAAATGACAAAACGATAAATTCTTTTCTCCAAGATTATGAGAACTTTAAAAATCAATATGTAGGGTATTAGAAAGAAATGGACACAAACTCTAATAAAGTAAATATGTATTTGCCCAGGATAAATGAGATAAACATTCAAAGATAGGCACCACTTCTGCAGAAAATTTACAGCTTCAAAAAAAATTTACAAGCTGGGCATGGTGGCGCACGCTTGTGATCCCAGCATTTGGGAGGCTGAGACCCGAGGATCCGGGTTCTCGGCCAGCCTGGGCTACTTAGTGAGGCCCTCCGCAACTTAGTGAGACCCTGTTTCAAAATAAAGAATAAAAAATAGGGCTGGGGCTATAGCTCTGAGGTAGAATGTCCCCAGGTTCCATCCACAGTACCGCAAAAAAAAAAAAAAAAAAACCTTACAGCTGACTTTCCTAAGAGTCCTGGTGGGCAAGCTACAGAGAAAGTGTAGAAGCCATACTAGTACAACTCAGCTTTTCCTTTATCGAACAACTGAAAGATGTCTAGTGTGCGGTTGGCATTTAAAAATCAAGTAAATAAATAAAAGAAAGAACCAGGCGCGGTGGCTGAATCCTATAATCCCAGCTACTCCGAAGACTGAGACAAGGGGATCCCAAATTCAAGACCAGCTTGGGGAATTGAACGAGACCTATCTCAAAGTAAAAAATGCTGGGGCTGTAGCTCAGTGAAAGACTGCCCCTGGGTTCAACTTCCAGTACTGAAGGGGGAAAAAAAGGAGGTAAAGAGCCCACAATCTGAAGTTGTAAACCTAACCTACTCAAAGCCTAGGCCCTCCAGGTTCTGCCATCTGGTCCCCATCACACTCTGGGTAGTGCGGCAATGGTCTCTGCCTAGGATGCTCTAGGAAGATCTTCCTCCAGTTGGGCAGAGAGACTCAGCCCAGGGAGCTGGAGGCGTGTCCCCACACAGCCCTGGACAGCCCCGGACCCCCTAGCCCTCACTGCAGCCTCCCAGGCCTCTCCTCTCCACACCTCCCAAGTCTTTCTCATCGAAGCCCTAACTACCCACGGTTACCTCGGGGGTCTCGCGTGGTCCAGACTGCACACCCAAGACCCCAGGGGCAGTTTCAAGAATCGGGGGCTGAAGTAGCTCAAGCAGCCTTCCGAGGTAAAAATAAAAACTGTTGGAACCCGATGGACTCTAGGACCCGGGGATGGGGGACAAACAGCAAAGGAGGTCTGGAGGAGAAAAAGCCCCGGGGAGGTGAAGTTTACAACTGCCACTTCCGGAGACTGGCAGCCCGCTGCAGACTTTCTCAGCCCGCCCCCGGCCCGCCCCGACCCCGCCCCGACCCCGCCCCGACCGGGTCCCGCCCCTTCCCTCCGCCTCCCGCAGCCCTCGGCCGGCGGCTCCAGGATACGCTCTCCAAGAACGCCCGCGCTGGGATGGGAAGGACTCGCCCGCCAAGAAGCGCGCCTTCGCTCGGGGACGAGCCGGCGCATGCGCCGTTGCCGGGAAGGGAGGGCGCGCGCGTTCCCTCGCCAGGCGTTCCTTGTCCCCCACGCGCCCGTGGGGCGTTCTAGGCGCGTGGTCTCCAAGTCCCTGCCTTGGAGTCCCCAGAGCCGACTGGAAATGTGGGTTTCCAGCTTCCGAGCCTTTTGTCCTGCCTGCTAGATAAAAATCGGAGACCTGGTCCCAGCCCCAGCATTTTTAAGCTAGCTTCCGTGCTGATTGTTAGGGCCAGGGAAGCCCCCCACCACACACACACACACACACACACACACACACACACACACCCGGGGTCCGCGGGCGGGTTCCGGGGCCCAGAGGGGAACTGTTAGGCTTTGGCTTCTACACA